>CAUYLG010029860.1:0-45951 GCA_963573385.1 Cacajao melanocephalus | reverse complement strand
TGTTTTGTTTTGTTTTGTTTTGTTTTGTTTTGTTTTGTTTTGTTTAACTTCAGGTTTCAGAAAAAGAAAGAAAGAAGAGAGAGAGACAAAGTCGGTCAGTCCCTGATCACCCGTTCAAAAAGTGGCCCAGTTACTCTAGATGCATATACTTTCTTTCTTAGCATTTTTCACAATCTCATTTTATGTATTTGTTTCCTGGTTTGCTGTGCATCTAAGGCTACTAGAAAGTATTTTTTACTGGAGTAGGGACTTAGCTATCTTATTTACCATAGTATTCCCTGTCCAAAGAAGATCATACACAAAGTAGCCACTCTGGAAAATGTTTCTGTGCAAAATTAATTAAGAATGAGCTACTACATAGAGACTAATTAGAAAAAGTTATTATTTTCTATATTCTGTACCAGTATCTGTAGGGTCAAAAGCAGAATTAAAGAATAAGAAGAAACAGGTGTCTATAGGCTATTCAAAATGATGAATAATTCCCAGGATCTAGCCTATGACTAACCAAGCACAAGAAACGCCACTTAGGCCATATGCTGAGGAGTACACTGTAAAGTAACTCCCTAGGTATCCATCTGGAAAGAGAGCTAAAAATAATGAAGACTTGACTGTGCACCAAACATTGTGCTGGGTATTTTATATATATTTCCTCTATTAATACTCACAACACTCTTAAGTATGCATTGTCATCATCATTTTATAGATAAAAATTCTGACCTCAGAAAGATATAAATTTGCCTAAGATTTCACAAATGGTAAACGACAGATTTTAGTGCAGAGATTATGTCTGCCCAACTCCAATGCCCATAATCTTTCTACAATATTACATAATCTCTGATATTTCTTATTTTAAAGAATCTGTTAGTGCCCATTGAATTTGAGAGTTAAAGGAAAGGCCCAAAAAAGGCCTTTGGGAGCTCTATTTTTCTTCTCTTACAGGACCTCCAAAAAAGAAGAAGAAGAAGAAGATGAAAATGAAGACAAAAAAAAAGTAGAGGGAAGAGAGAGGAGGAGGAAGAGAAGGAGAAGAAACCTGATATTAGTTTGTTGGCCTACAATGGAAACTGTCGTGCAATGCCACAGAGTTAATCAAGAGGAAACGTGAGATTAGAAACTGGCTTCCAGATCTTATCTGGTACTTTCATTCAAACAATTCACTCTAGTAGAAAATTGAAACTCATCGCTAAATAATAATGGACTCAAAAAGTTAGATTTGCATTGTGCACAAGTAAACCAAGTCAGCATTCAAATTTTTAATTTATTTAAAAATAAGATTGATATCATACTTCTTCGATAGGAACCTCCAAAGGCCAGAGTTGCTTCAGTCATGGGAACAGATCTTTTCAGGACATTGATAAGTCTATGATTAATGTCTTCTGCATCTTCCACATTTTCCACATTCACATCTTTACAACTGGGCCCAATGACCTCCTTCCAACATACTAGGGGTTTGTTTTTATCCAGAAATATTTTATAAGAAAACAAAAATCCTTTATAGGAAAAATAGAACTTGTTTGGACTTTTGTATACATATTTTGCAGATTAAGACATTTAGATTGCTTCTTCAGAAGTGTCATAATATTCTCAGTGTTCGAGGTCTTTACAGGTCTTAATGAAGCCCTATCTATTGTCAGCTTCTGGCTAGCCCTCCGCATTCTGTTAGGGCTGAGGCAGTGTCACACTTCTGACTCTATCACAAACTCATGCCACAAATTTATTGGGACCATCTGTCCTTCATTTCTTTAATACTGACTTCCTTAGTATAGAGGATCGTACCAAGGATCAGCTTCTATCTCAAAGGCAGTCATCCTTTGTAAAAAGACAACTCTGAGATGGCTTAGTCTAAGAATCATATTCAGAAGAAATATCCTACACCAAGTAGGGACTAACTGAACAACTTAGATCGAAAAGGATACAGAGAAAGTCTTCATGCTGCAGGAAAACTGAGTGAAGAGGCAAATTGGGAGAGAACAAAGAATACTCCTACAGTTAAGATGGTTGCCTGTGGTCACTTTTCTCAGAACAAGAAGAATAGCCATGCATAGTTGATCTCCTGGCTAGAACAGGTTATTGTCTAGGTTCTTTTTTTAAAAAAAAAAAAACAGTTTATTGATGTATGACTGACATATGAAAAGATATAGATATTTAATGTATATAATTTGATACATTTTGAGATCAGCATACACCCATGAAACCATCATGACAATTAATGCCATAAACGTAACCATCACTTCCACGTGGGTCCTCTTGCTCTATTCTGAAACCATTCTTACAGCCTGTATTCCAAGCAATGGCAAGAAGTGCAACTAAATGCCGAAGAACTTTTAATACACAAAAAAATCAAATGTTGTTATTATTGGCTTAACAATGCCAGGACCTGCCCTAACAAATTTAGGGGAAATTATTAAGGTAATCGCATATATGACCTTTTCCTCTGTTTTCTTTAAACTGAGTGGATTTGCACATTATCTTTTGTGATTTTCAGCCAATATTAATTCACAGGACTGAAGGGGGAAGACTTAGGGAGTGGAGTTGAAGAAGACTGAAATAATTCAAACCCTACAAAAAGAAAAGTTTAACTGTCAAGTTTGAAAGGACTTTAAAGACCTTATGATATGAAGCATAATTATCAGTACTATTAATTGCACAGGTGTACTAAAAGGACCCCTGAAAGTGACCTCCTCTAAAACAGAGAATGCCTTTAGAAAATATGTCTTAATCTTCGATTCTGCACTTAGATAAATGTCAAGTATATCTATCACCTCAATTAACCATAGAAATAAGCTGTCAAAATCTAATTCTTTTTTTGACAAGGCGTTTATTCTGAAACCAGCAGAGGGAGAAACAGGCAGTTGCATTAGAAAGAGACAAGTGTCACAAGGTTCTGCACCACATGGGGACCTTTCCATGTGGCAAACGCTGATTAGAACTATGGTGAATCTAAGCTAACATGTTCAGGGTTTGTGGACTGAGCTGTACTAAAACTGGGGCTTTATGGTCAGATTGACATTGGACTGAGATCATTAACAAAAAAAAGATGATTTTCATGTCTAGCAATGCCAAGCAAAACGTGGATGAATTAATGAAAAGAAAGCACTTTACCTTAAGGAATCATATAGTCATTTGCAAAGATGTTTATTATAAGCATTTATTTTATGTTTGTTGTTACCTTGAAAAAAAATTATGAAGCAACTTTTATTACCAATAATACTAACACAATTAAACAAGTTAACAGAGGGTCATCCATTTATTCAGTTGCATAACAAACATTTATTGTGTACTTTTAAACAAAGAGAAATGTTCAAGATGCATTAGGACACACAGAAAAATTATAAAATGCCAATTCTTTCCTTAAAATATTATCAACAGTAACAAAGGTAGGAAAGATAGGCGTATGCTACCATAATACAAATTTTAAGAATATGTTGGTAGTTCAGCTATACCAATGTATTCATTGATAGTTCAGAGCTGTATTGTTCAGTACAGAAGCCATTGGCCATATATGTCTATTTAAATTTAACTTTTAATTGAAATTAAAATACATAAAAGTTTAATGCTTTAGCCTCACTAGCTGTATTTCAAGTGTTCAATAACCATATGTGGCTATTAGTTACAGGATTGAACCGTTGATTTTCTTTATTGTAAAGAGTCTTATTGGAAAGCACTGGTTTCGAATGTAGAAATCTATCAAGTCACAGCAATATACAGCTGAGTTGAGCCTTCATGAGCGGAAAAGACAGATTTTTGATATATTCAGAAGTTCAGTTTACGCTATTCAAAAGGAAGTAGCATAAACAAAATTGAAAAATCCAGAGGAGTGAAGTCTATAGAGGAAAGAGGAACTGGATTTACTCATCTATAACTTATTAATGTATTCCCTTTTACTGATGAGACAATAAAAGGTAAAAGTGGGGGAAAGTTACATATTTAAGTTAAAATTACATTATTAATAAATCTGAATGACCAAAAAATGCATATCAGTATAACAATTATAACGTTTTGCAGACAAGCATGTCTTGAAATATGGTATGCAATATGATATTAAGTGGTACACTGATAACATTTTTTAGTTTGATAGCTACATATGTATGTTTGCGGTACATGAAAAATGGGAAATCATATCTCATTAGCACATAAAATCTGTTATATCACTGATATTATAGCTTAAACAAGACTGAATTCTTTTCAATTAAAAAGAGTGAATTAAATAAAAGTCACAGATGGTCACTGTGTAGAGATAAAGACTCCTTTCAGGTTTTACGGCCAATGCAGTTCTGTGTGTTGGTTAAAATCATCAAATACCAGACGTAACACTGCCAAACTATGAGATCTTGGACATAGTACTTACATATCTTTTTATGCTTCAGTTTTTTCTTCCACAAAATGAAGATATTAAGAGTTACTGTGTTATAAGATTTGCATGAAGGCTAATTACAAAGCACTTAAAAGAGTGTTTAGCATGCAGTAAACAATAATTTTTCACTATTATTACTATTAATATTTACAATATTATCAATAGTGTGTTTTAAGAAAGTTAAGCCAGGAACAATATGCAACATGGTTGAAAGGAGACATTACAATCTGAAAAAAAAAAAAGCAGTTGTAATACATATTCAATCATTCATGGGTCAAACAGTACTGTGTCTGAACACAGTAGTATGACAGGAACGTAGAGAAGCAGACAAGTGTTACGACAGAGCTAGAATAAACAGGACTTAACAAATAATTTAATATGGAAATGAAGAAAAGATCGAGATAAAATACCAAAATTTGCAACTCTAGGTAGAGGGGCACCAGTATATAGTAAGAAAGAGAAGTTTGGGAAGAATGATGATGGATTTTATTTCAGAAATGTTGACTTTGAGGTTACGGCAAGAACTTCAGGTTGAGAACTTCAGCAGTGGAAATAAGAATTTGTGTCTTATCACCAACCCATTGCTAATTGTTAAAACCATCAGATCAAATGAGCTTGCTATTGGAAGAAGGGTGGAGAAAGGGATTCTTAAGGAACACCTTCTTTTTGTAGGTAAAATGAGGAAACTAAGAAAATGATTGAGATTGAGAGAGAGAATTCAGAGATGTGAATGACATGAGAACACAGTAGCGTAGAAACCAACTTACAAAAGATCCGCAGAAAAGAAAGGACAAACAAGAGTGTTGAGTGCTGCGGAGCAGTTAAAGAGGATAAGAATTGAGAACAGCCACTAGGTTCACTAACTAGGAATGACTGGTAACCTTCGAATAAAAAGTTTGGTAAATGCCAGAATCAGTGCTGGAGCTTGGCAGAAAGGTCAAATGTTGAGGCTCTTTCAGTAAGTGTAGCCACAAAAAGAATGAGGGAAACTATGTTAGCATGAGAAAATGGCAGGAACGAGAGAAAGGTCTTGTTTGTTTTTGCTGTGAATATATTTTTAGGCTGGAAAAAATAGTGAACATAAACAGTAACTGAAATTAAAACAGAATGTAATTCAAAGAGCTAGATCTTGAAGCTAATGGAAGAAGAATAGATTAAGGACATACCAGAAGAACTCAGCCTTGGAGTGGGAGGGGAATTTTTCTCTTAAAAGAAAAGAATGATGAAGATAGATGACAATCTGTAGCAAGTTAAAGACTGAAATTAGCCATTTTAAGAAACTAAGATGGAAAGGCCTCAGTATTCATTCACCTTACTCAGAAAAAATATTTGCTGAGTGCCTACAATGTGCCAGATATACACTATTCTAGAGCTGGCTATGCAGAAATAAGAAAGGCAGGAAACCGATTTGAATGATTAATATATTTTAGAGTCGGGGAGGAATACAAAAAAAAAAAAAATAGAAGGCGGCTGAGGTCAAATCACAGAGCACACCAATGTTTAGAAATATAGAAAAGTGGGGAAAAGAGGAAATAATGTGGCAATTAATGACAAAAAAATTTTAAATAGTGAAATGGCTTTGGAGAAAAGTAAATCATACAATAGGACTTAGTATGAAGAAAGGAATAGATTTGGGTCAGCCAGGGAAGGAAGGAAAGCTCCTCTGGGTTTGGATAATACAAGCTGAAATCTGAATATGATTAAGCACACTGTAAGGAGATCAGCGGAGGAAACTCCCCAGAAAGAGAAAGCAGCAACTAATGGGGATGACACAAAATGGGGATGATTTTAGGAATTAGGAATGAGGAATGAGGAATGGGAAAGGGACAGGGTGGCCATTGTACCATCCAAATGAAGAAGACAGTATGGTGTCCTGAGTTGAGTTTTTGTGAGAATAATTTTGGAAGAGTTACTGAGAAATAAAGAACATTGAATATAGAATAACATCATTTGCTTCCTTCTCTTGTTCATGTATGCTTCCAAAATACTAGTAGGCTCCCTTTCACCATTATTTGCTGTAGTTTGGGTTTTTTGTCCTTTTCTGGGCTATAGAGTTCTTTCCAGGCTATTTTATAGAAATTTTAGGGGGTAGAAACATTTTCCTCTGGGATCCAAAGATCCAGGGAGACACTTAGAGCTGTGACTAGGTCACCAATAGATCTACCACAAATCTTAACCCAACATTGATCCCAGTGTCTTCACAAATCTTCACAATCAGAGGCTTCTCATAACTTCTCTAAAATATTACTATAGCTTAATAACCTGACTCTCAACCTTGATACCAAATTCCTTTCCCCTCTGCCATAACTTCATCCCAACAACAGGATAGAAGAGAACAAATCTTCCAGGAGGTCAGAGATGGCTTGCTTACAAGAGGGGAGAAGTAAGGATATGTTATCTGTTTAGAAAGAAAGTATGGTAAAACTGAGATACTTTTTACTCAACAGATTTTCTCAGTTTGAAAGAGAACTAACAGACACTGGGCTTATGGAAATTCATTCAGAATAGAGCACGAAGTGAACCATTCAAATGTTGCTGCAGTTTGTGTATCACAAATGGGATACTTCTGACAATACAAGAATAGAGGATTATGACACTGAGGTGACTTACTCATAAACCTTATTCTTTTACACTTCTTTCTTGCTGGTAATTTTATGTGTGAGGTTGTGAAAGCTACTCTATGATAGATAGTATAGACTATATACCAATAATTTGGATAACCCATGATGAGTTCTGTGATGTCTTTTTCTTCTTGTATCTTTTTATTCCTACCTTAATGCTGGTCATCCATAAGGGATCTATGTAGTGTGAATATATTTGAATAACTTCTGTGTACTTTAGCTCTACTTTTTATTTGACCCAGAGAAGCACCAATGGGTCTCAAGTATTTCTGTGTGTTCTGGAACCCTAAAGTCCATGAGATGAAGTCTAACATCAAGAATTTGAAGCAAAGTAACTTTTGAGGAAAGAATGTAAAGAAAATATTTGGTAGTTTGGGTACAGCATAATTAATTAGATTTTCTGGGTTTCAAAATTTGAATTGCAATGAAAGAACATTTTGATGTGCTGTTTCTACAATTTTCATTAGCAATGTAGAGAGAAACAATAAAATTGATACATTGGAAAAATACTGGTAGACTTTACTGAAGAGTAATATAATTTATAGCTATAATTGTTAATTCATCTTTTATTTCTTGCAGTTCCATCCAAGTTTTCCTTCAAGTATTTTGGAGGTCTCTTATTAGATGAATTCACATTTATAATTGTTATAACTTCCTGTTGTATCAAAACTTCTATCATTAGGATATATCTACCTCTGTCTAGTGATAATCCTTGTGTTAAGTCTATTTAATGTGATGTTAGTATAGCCACTTCAGCTTTCATATGCTTACCATTTGCACATTATGCTTTTTCTATCCTTTTACTTTCAACATTCTTATATTTAAAATGCAGTCTAAAAAGTAAAATAAAATACATCTCTTGTAGGCAAGATATATGTGGGTCTTGCTTTTTTAATCTATTTTGACAATCTCTATTGATTGAAGTTTGTTTATATTTAAAATAATTATCAATATGCTTGGACTTATTCCTGCCATTTTGCTATTTCATTTGCTAGCCTCACTTATATTTTGTTCCCTTCTTCCTGCCTTCTTTGGGTTAAACAAATTTTCTGTCATATAATTTAACTTTTCTTTGGTCTTGTTAGCTAAATTTCTTTACATTTTTTAATGGTTGCTCTAGGATATAAACACTAATCTTTAAATTATTTCAATCTATTTAAATATTGACTTTTGGTGACATATAGGAAGATTGTAACAACAGAGTTTCATTTAACATCCTCCTCCTTTCTGTTATCATTTTCATATATAATATTAGTTTGGTGCAAAAGTAATTGCAGTTTTTGCCATTAAAAGTAATTGCCAGAACTTTTGCATTAAAAGTAATGGTAAAAACCACAATTACTTTTGCACCAACCTAATAGATCAATATGTATTATAAACCTAACCATAACAGTGTTTATAACCATAGTGTTATGAATTTGGCTTTACATAGTCATAGATCCTTTTAAAAATTAAAGATTAAAAGACAGCTATAAATATCTACTTATATATTTACAGTAATGAGCAATATCTGGCCCTTTTTCTTCTTTCTTTTATGACTGATTACTTTTTATCCTAAACATCTTTTTTTACTGGTACAACAAACTATCTCAATTTTTGTTTATTAGAAAGTGATTTTTGAGAGGCAGCTTGGCTGGGTATAGAAATCTTATTTAACCTTTTTGTCATTGTTTCTCTTTCAGCACTTCGAATATGTCATTTTGATGCCTCCTGGCCTCTATTATTTCTGATAAGAAGCCAGCTTATAATTTTATCATAGTCGCCTGTATTTAATTGACTTATTTTTCCTTTGCTGCTTTCAATGTATTCTGTTTAATGTTTGATTCTCAACATTTTAACTATAATATGTGTAGATGTGGTTTCCTTTATTTTGCAATTTGGGACACACTGAACATCCTGTAGGTATAAGTTCACGTTTGTCTTTGAATATCGGAAGTTTTCTGCTGTTATCTGTGGAAATATTTTTCTGTCCCTTTCTGTTTCTTTTGTTCCTTCTTGATTCCAATTACACATATGGTGAACCAGATGATACTTTTCCACCAGTCTCTGAGGAAGCTTTGTTCATTTTACTTTGTTTTTATTTCTGCCCTTCAGATTTGATATTGAACTATGTTCATGTTAACTGATTCATTCTCTGCCATCTCCAATCTACTTTTGAACCCATCTAAGGTATTTTTTATTTTCAGTTATTGTAATCTTCAATTTTAAAATTTCCATTTGGTTATATTTTAGTTTTCATTTCTCTATTAAATCCCCTGTTTACTCAGCTATAACTCATTTCCCTTCTATCTTTGAACATATTTTTCTTTACTCTATTGAAAACTTATAATAGCTGCTTTGAAGTCTGTGCTAATTTGACCTTCTGACAACCCAAATGCAATCAGTTTGTATTGATGGATGGACTTCTTCCTGCATATGCATCACAGTTTCCATTTTATTTCTATAGCTAATAATTTTTTGTTGCAAACTTATCATGACCATTTGCTCAGCCTGCCATAACCAAATACCATAGAGTGATTGGTTTAAACAATATAAATTTATTTTATCAGTTCTAAAAGCTAAAAGTCAGAGATGAAGGTGCTGGCTGATTCACTATCCAGGGTGGGCTCTCTTCTTGGCTTGTAGAGGGCTACTTTCTCATTGTGTTCTTATCTGTCCTTTTCTCTATGTGTGTGCAAGGAGAAAGAGAGAAAGAGCTCTCCAGTGTCTCTTGTGGGTTTTTTTTTTTTTTTTTAAGATGGAGTCTCAACTCTGTCGTCAAGCTGGAGTGGAAGTGCAGTGGCATGATCTTGGCTCACTGTGACCTCCACCTCCTGAGTTACAGTGATTCTCCTGCCTCAGCCTCTGAGTAGCTGGAACCACAGGTGTGTGCCACCACGCCTGGCTAATTTTTGTATTTTTCAGTAGAGAAGGGCTTTCACCATATTGGCAAGACTGGGCTTAAACCCCTGACCTCATGATTTGCCTGCCTCAGCCTCCCAAAGTACTGGGATTATAGGCATGAGTCACCACGCCCAGCTCAGTGTCTCTTCTTATATGGAAAATAACCTTATCAAATCAGGGCTCTACTCTTGTGAATTCATTTAAATTTAATTAGTTCCTTGAAACTAATTGGTTCCATCTCCAAATACAGCCACATTGGGGATTAGGGCTTCAACATATAAATTTGGGGGTGGACGCAAACATTCAATCCATAACAGATGTGAAAGTTGAATAATGAAAATGGATTTACTTGTGTTTTTTCTGAAAGAAAGAAAGAAAGAAAGAAGAAAGAAAGAAAGAAAGAAAGAAAGAAAGAAAGAAAGAAAGGAAGAAAGAAGGAAAGAAAGAGAAAGAAAGAAAGGAAGAAAGAAAGAAAGAGAAAGAAAGAAAGAAAGAAAGAAAGAAAGAAAGAAAGAAAGAAAGAAAGGAAGGAAGGAAGGAAGGAAGAAAGAGAAAGAAAGAGAGAGAGAGAAGGAAAGGAGGGAGGGAGTAAGGGAGGGAGGGAAAGAAGGAAGGAAGGAAGGAAGGAAGGAAGGAAGGAAGGAAGGAAGGAGGGAAAGAAAGATGGATCCAGGGAAGGCCATGAAGGGAGGGTTCTGATGTATGAATGCCAAATAACAAAACTATTATGAAAGACTACAAAAACCACAACTTTGCACAAAAGTCATCTCAATCTTACACAAAAGTTATGCCTGTGAATATGTCTAGCCACTGCCAGTCCAAACTTTGACTGACGTCACTTTTGTTATTGATCCTTGTATTCAAGGATAATCATCCCAAAATAATCATGTAATGCTCCTCATTTTTCTTTTTAAAACCTCGATCTTTTATTTATCTCCCTGAGTATCCACAGTTTGCTATGGCACCTGTATCCCATTGCAATGCCCATTCCAGATAAATATTATTTTCTTTCATAGTGTCTCCTTTCTGATATTTAGGATGGCACAGCTAATGTGTTATAGTGACTCTGAAATCTCCTTTCTTCTTCATAGGATTGTCAGGTTTTGGTTCCATAAGCCACTAACTTGCCTGGACTCAAACTGAAATGTGTCTCCCCCATGGTGTGAAGAAGTTGGTATTACTGCCAAGTGTTCTCGGCTTGCAGTTGCTGTGTTTTTAGCCTAGGCCCCTGGTGGCCTCCTCCATGCCTATGTTGTTTGGGAATCTGCCAAAGACCCTTTTGGTGGTTTCTTGCCTTTAGGTACCCCTAGTAAACTTCTTGTTGCTCTTCTTGTGCCAGAATTCTACCTTGCAACAAATCAATCTAATAAGGCTTCTGTTTTCTGCCACCCAAGCTGTGTGTGGCCATGGAATGCACTCAATCAAAGACACGACAAACTCCAGTATCTCACCAGAAGCAATTCTGTCTTTTAAGAACAGGCCCACCTCTACTCTCTCTGATTTGTCAACAAACTCCCTAGGTTCATCCGGAGATTTAGCAAAATTTATGCACAGAATTCTGGATTTCAGCTCTTTGGTAGTGCTCCTGCTTCTGGAATTTTTCCATTAGATATTCAGGAATTCTTCTGAGTCACGTAGGCTGAGGTTTTGCAAAAACAAGCCACAACATTATACTTTCTACCTGATGCAGTAGCAGTATTTCAGAAATAAACTCGAAGTTTTTGCCTTCCTTTGGTTATCTTCCAGTGCCTTCAAATTACTTTTTTAATGATTTCCCAGTTTCTGTAATTGTTTTCTGCAAGAAAAACTGTCTGAATTTGTCACGCAACACATACACACACACACACACACACACACTTGAAAATCCAAAAATTTATTTTTCCTTCAACTACAGCAGAATGCAAAGTCAATATCCTACAAGGCTCTGCATTCTCTAACCTTTGCCTAAAGAGCTTGTCTCATTTATTTTCAGTCTCCTTTTTGTTCATTATGCTACAGCCATAGTAACTGTATCTGATAATCAGTAGGTTGTCTAACCAATAATTCCCCAATCCTTGCCCTCCAAAAAAGTATTTATTTCATGTCCTTCTTTTTTCCATAAAGGTTATGTGTCTCAGGATTGTGGGAAGTATAGGGTTTCTCTTCCCAGATATACCTAGATGTGGGCCTGATTTACCTGAGGGTAGATCTATTTTCCTCACCAGTGATTATTTCAGGATTGATCATTTGGAAGATTTTGGGAACATGTGAGAAGAATTTTACAGAGCTTTTGAGAAATTTCCTCCCCACTCTTCTAAGAGACTTTTTAGAATCAACTTTCTTGCCCTCTAAAGTTGAATTGAGGAAGATCTGCTAGCTATTGGCATCCACCCTACAACCACAAAGTGAAGTGACCTTCGGAGGGTACAGATCAAAGGTCAATGCAAACACATTGAGAAAGAAAATAAAAGAAGAAATAAACACTGGATTCCAAATGATGGGATCAAACAATCCTGAAAACAAGCTGACCTTTGCAGTTCTAGTTATGTGATTGAAAAAGTATCCTAATTACTTAAACCTATAGGAATTTTTTGTTTGTTTGTTTCTTGTGGAGGAAATCATACTGGCATTCTTTCAACCACAGAAATGCCAAATTTGTTTCTGATTTAAGATATTTTCAATTATTACTACTACTTCTTAAAGGCTCTTTCTCCAAATGTTAATGTGTCTGTCTCTATGGCATTGAAACCCCAATTCAAATACCTCTTAAGATAGTCTTTTCCCAACCAGCCTAGCAAAAATAGTCTCTCAATCACTCTCTAGCCAACTTTTCTATTTTGAACTTATCATTATGTGATATTATATAATTTCAATTTTTCCTTTCTTTTGTCTATCTTTTCCAGCAAAAAAATGTCACATCCTTGAAACCAAACAGTCTGTCCTGTTTCCACTGTATCCTCAGTACCTAGAAAAGCAGCTGCAACTAGTCAGCCCTCAATAAATGATTATTAACTGAAAAACTGTAAAAACTTCCCAATTTGGATGCAAACAGTTTTAACAATGAAATTCATTGCTTATTTGAATAGAATTCCTTCAAACTTACATTATAAAACTAGTTTACTTTTAAGAGAAAATGTTAAGGACATTGACTGAAGTCCATATTGTATAGTTCACAGCTTTTTGATCCCCATAATTATTTGGAAATTTATACTCTTCAAAATATTTATATATTCATTTTTACAGTAGAACGCTCGCTGCTACTCTAGGTTTAAAGGTCATTTTTCCAATCACTCGAATTCCTGGTAACAAATCTTTTTTCTTAAGAAAAAAAATCCCCTTAACCATTGCATTTTTTTGAATTTATATATATTTTATTGCATTTTAGGTTCTGGGGTACATGTGCAGAACATGTAGGATTGTTGCAAAGGTACACACATGGCAATGTGGTTTGCTATCTCCATCCCCCTGTCACCTATATCTGGCATTTCTCCCCATGTTATCCCTTCCCAACCTCCCTACCCCATGCTGTCCCTCCACTATTCCCCCACCAACATACCCCAATGTGCAATGCTCCCCTCCCTGTGTCCCTTTGTCTTCATTGGTCAACACCCACCTATGATTGAGAACATGCAGTGTTTGATTTTCTGGTCTTGTGTCAGTTTGCTGAGAATTACGGTTTTCAGATTCACCCACGTCCCTACAAAGAACACAAACTTATCATTTTTTATGGCTGCATAGTATTCTATGGTGTATGTGTGCCACATTTTCCTTGTCCAGTCCATCATTGATGGGCATTTGGCTTGGTTCCAGGTCTTTGCTATTGTAAACAGTGCCGCAATGAACATACATGTGCATGTGTCTCTATAATAGAAAAATTCATGATCCTTTGGATATATACCCAGTAATGGGATTGCTGGGTCAAATGGAATTTCGATTTTGAGGTCCTTGAGGAAGCATCACACTGTCTTCCACAATGGTTGAACTAATTTGCACTCCCACCAACAGTGTAAAAGTGTTCCTATTTCTCCACATCCTCTCCAGCATCTGTTGTGTCCAGATTTTTTAATGATCACCATTCTAACTGGTGTGAGATGGTATCTCAATGTGGTTTTGATTTGCATTTCTCTAATGACCAGTGATAATGACCATTTTTTCATATGTTTGTTGGCCTCATATATGTCTTCTTTCAAAAAGTATCTGTTTATGTGCTTCACCAACTTTTGAATGGGCTTGTTTGTTTTTTCTTGTAAATCTGTTTTAGCTCTTTATAGATTCTGGATATTAGCCCTTTGTCAGATAGGTAGATTGCAAAAATTTTTCCCATTCTGTTGGTTACTGGCTCACTCTAATGATTGTTTCTTTTGCTGTACAGAAGCTCTGGAGTTTAATTAGATCCTATTTGTCTGTTTTGGCTTTGGTTGCCAATGCTTTTGGTGTTTTAGTCATGAAGTCCTTGCGTATGCCTATGTCTTGAATGGTTTTGCCTAGGTTTTCTTCTAAGGTTTTTACGGTGTTAGGTCTTATGTTTAAGTCTTTAATCCATCTGGAGTTAATTGCATTTTTAATAAATGCGATCAAAATGAAATTTTGTTCAACCAGCCCTTTGCAGATTAGCAATAGTACCTCTGCCCGAAGAACAAATTATTTAGATAACACAAGATTTGTTCAGCAATATCAGGTGGATTATTCCTGAGTGCTGAAAGGGTCATGTGCATTTTGTTGGTGTGAACTGTTTGCATAAATCTATTCAGACCTAGGGATCTGTTTTCCAAAGCATTGTCTTCAACAAAGTTAAAGGCCAGTTTTCAAAACACAGATTTCTGAGTGTAAAGGAAATGTATATGTGCAATGTGGAAGCCCCTTAGAACTTCTTTTTTGTTGTTGTTCTTATCTCCAAAAGCTTTGGAAATCTTTTTTTTATCTTACTTAGAAATACTGCAGGACAATAAAGCATGAAAAATCACATCCTGTGTTAAGCCACTCTCAAAATCTCAATCATTATCTTTACTGCTTTCTGTCCCCATTCCCTACCTCTATCCCTATGACACCTTCTGTACCTCAGCCTTAAAAAACCAATGCCCTCCTTGATTAAGGATTGCTCTGAGAATGACTTTCACAAATGAAGCTTCAACTTCCCCTGAAACTATTTGACTCCTCTTTTTAACCTTTATTTCCTTTTCTATTTCTGCATATTAGGAAGTTCCTTTTGACAACAATAAGTGGGTAACTTCATGCACAAGGTAAGTTTCTGCAAATAAAATTTCAACTTACAGTATCAATTTTGCCTTGATATGGTTTGGCTGTGTCCCCACCCAAATCTCATCTTCAACTGTAGCTCCCATTATTCCCATGTGTTGTGGGAGGGACCTGGTAGGAGATAATTGAATCATGGGGGCAGTTTCCCCCAAACTGTTCTCTTGGTAGTGAATAAGTCTCTGGAGATGTGATGATTTTATAAGGGGCTTCTCCTTTCACTTGGCTGTCATTTTTGTCTTGCTGCCACCACGTAAGAAGTGCCTTTCACCTTCGGCCATGATTTTGAAGCATCCCCAGCTAGATGGAACTGAGAGTTCATTAAACCTCTTCTTCTTTATAAATTACCCAGTCTCACGTATGTCTTTATCAGCAGCATAAAAACAGATTAATACATGCCCCTATTTAAGAAAGTTTCCTTGTTCTTTGCATTGATTCCAATTGCACATTTCACCATTACTTTGCCCTGCTTTCACCCTCCTTCAATATAACCACTACCTGTTTCTCTTTCTTTTTCTTTTTCTTTTTTTTTTTTTTAATGGAGTCTTGCTCTGTCACCAGGCTGGAGTGCAGTGGTGTGATCTCGGCTCACTGCAACCTCTCCCTCCTTGATTCTTCTGCCTCAGCCTCCCAAGGAGCTGGCACTACAGGTGTGCAACACCAAGCCCAGCTAATTTTTGTATTTTTAGTAGAGAAGGAGTTTCACCATGTTGGCCAGGATGTTCTCTCTCTTGATCTCATGATCCACCTGACTTGGCCTCCCAAAATGCTGGAATTACAGGCGTGAGCCACCATGATCCTAGAAATTGGTGATAACTTTAACACTTCAATTAAAATTATCCTATATGTGTCCATTCTCTGCTAAAATATAAACACGGTGGGGGACGCAGAATTATAGCTTGAGGATATAAAGTATTTTGTTTTTAGCTTCAAGAATCATCTACAAGTCAAACTTCAGTACTTGCTGACATGAAAATTTCAAATCTCTTTTAGAAAAATAAATTTCTCTTTCCTAATTTGCCTCATGGGTTGATTTTATGCCTTCCCAGTTTCATCTTGTTTTCAGTTGACTCATTCCAGAACATGATGACAATATGATACCCACATACAACTGTGGCTTAGCCGTTATACAAACTGCCTGAACTGGAAGCCAGTGTTGCCTTGTCACTCCTGTGCTCTGAAGCATTTTAATCCTAGAAGTGGCCACAAATGAAAATCCACGACGGGGCACAAATCTGTAGATCTGTGGGACCTCAAAGTGGTGGAGTTTAAAATCCTCTACTGAGGACCAGATGCTACAGAGCAGGAAAACCACACAAAACAAAATCAGATGAAAGAGAATATTGCCAGAAGGCAGTAACGTTTGGACTGATTTTCACATTATAATCCTGTTGGGTACAGCATCCAATTGATGATTATCTCTTTTCTTAGTCTCTAAAATTTTCATTCAATCCTCATAAGAAAATTTATGTAAATAATAAGCCCCTTAAAAGGTATGTTGTTAAGATGATGATGATATGATAATGATATGTTTCCCTTTTAAGCCCCTTAAAAGAGTATGTTGTTAAGATGATAATAATGGTGTGAGTTAAAATGATACTACAGAGCTGATCTTCCATGAGATTATCACATAAATATTAAATCAACAGCCAAGAAACTTGGGGATTCCACGGGCATTGGCCCTTTGATACAGAGTCATTCTGGTACATTCCTCTATTACAAGAAGAAGCTTCAGGTGACTCTATGCCTAGAAGGTATTGGAGTTCCTATCACTGGTGAAAGAACTAGCCAAAGAAGCCAAAATGGTAACTGCATAAAGATTAAGTTCTAAACAATGATATCAGGAACTTTTCTTAGGGAGGGATATATGACTGAGACCCAGACTACTTTAGGAGTGATGATAAGTAATGAGCTCCAGAAAAGCAAATATATTCATTTATTAGATTTTCTGCTGGCAGTTTGAGGACTGAGAATGTTTCCTTACCCATAAAATGAGGTGTCCCTTAACTTCTCGAATTTTCCTTAAAGCCCAAAGAAACTCATCCAATATGACAAAGTACAAAAAATTTTCTTAGTCTTATCTTCCCCCTCCAATTCAGCCACTATCATGGGTAATCTGAATGTCCATAAATATGAATGATCAAAAACCCTGCCTAAAAGTTATTCATTTACCTCAGTTCTAATTACATTCACTTCAATTCTACTTTCCTTAGATTTAAAACTACTCAAAGCTGCTCTGTCCCTGGCTGTGTTGACATTAATGTTCTGCTTTCTGACCATAACCTCCAGTCCTTCCAGCTGTCTTGTATATTTTGATCTATTTCTATTTTAAACTTGTTGGCAATACAGTCAGTGGTTAAGTGTGTGGGCTTTTAAATCAGGCTGCTTGGATCCACATCCTGGATCAGTCACTTCCTAGCTGTGTAAACTTGGGCAAGGCCTTGATTTCCTTATCTAAAGAAACTGGAATTATATTTAATCTAGTAGCTACTCATAAGTGCATACTAAATTTGTTATGAAGGTAAAACGAGATAATCTGGAAGAGTTAGCACAGTGCAGGCGTGGCACATCGTAGGTGCTAAATAAACATCAGCTATTTTTCACTCATTTATTCCTAAATTTGTTAATTTTCTTCTAATTTCTTCCATATCCAGTGTAAAATCTGTGCTTCATTACTTTTTTCCACATAAGACATAGATAAATTTAGCCAACTAACTTTGCTCCACAAAAAGTCTGCTGGAAACTGGTGGAAAAAGTATATAATTCTGGAAATTAATAAAGTCATTAATTTCGGACTTTAAAATAGCAACTGTTCTATGGATATGTTTCTGTAGGCCTTTTACAAGTCATCAATCAACAATATCTCTAAATATTGGCAACATGTATTACCAGTTTTTAACCCACTCTTCTAACATCCTATATTATTTCCTTTCTACAAAAATTTTCAAAGATAACAATAATCCTTTCTCTTTACTCTATTATTACTTAAATTATCTCTTTTCCCCTTATTTTTTTTGTACTCCTGTCTCACATTCTCCTATGTCTGCCCTAACATTTGCTGAATCCAGGGCAATAGCACAAATGGAAGCCCCATACAATATTTTTAAATATTTAAAATTATGTATCAAACTAATATAATCTCCTGATTTCACCCAAGATGAAGTAGCAATAACTAGATTTACCATCCCACCTGAAGCAATATGCCCTCCAAAAAAACCAGACAAAAAAATATAAAACAATGTGTTTCAAAACAGTTGACACAGCCAACAAATTTCAGGGATCCCCAAGAGATGGGAGACATATGAAGTGAAATTGACACTTGATTAAATTTACTTTCCTGAGAGAATTCTCAGATTATGGCAGGATGAGGGAGAATTCAGGAGGATCCCAGTGAACTCCCTGAGCTGAGGAGACAGAGCTGAGAGTGCAGGGAAGATAGGCTACTAGACTGCAAAAGACAGACTATCAGAGAAGAGAGAATTGCACAAAAGCAGAACCTGGGAAATCCACAAAGGATCTCCTCAAGTGTTGTGCAGAGGGATTATCAGTGTGAGGCAACTATTCAAAGCCAGGGGAAGAAAACCTCGAGAACAATGCCCTAGCACTAACACAGGGTTAGGAAGCACGCCTTTCCTACCAGCCAGACTAAGAACATGCATTCTTTACAGGTGATCTGGTGGAATACTCAGACAGGTCTTGCATCAATGGTGAGGAAAAATTAACTTAGAGCGCTAAACTGAACCCAGTGAACAAGTCATAAAAGGAAAACCAGAAGAAAGCAAACTGTTTCCAGGTAACTTGACTGCCTCCTGGAATGACATTCAAGAATATTTATAGAAATACAAAATGTATCTAGCACCCAGAAAGGTAAAACTAACAAGCATGACATCCCATCGAAGTCTATGAAACATACAAATCAATGATTATCAAACATGAAAGCAAAGATATCAAGCAAGAAGAGAAAAATTAATGAAATGAAATCAACCCCCAAAATAACGCGATTCTTAAAAGTAGCTGAAGGTAACAAAATGAGGATACTAACTGTATTCAATTAAAATTAAGTAGGGACATGAAATATATTTTTTAAAGGCCCAAATCTAACTTCCAGAGATGAGAACTTTAAGGCTGAGGGGAAATACACTGAATAGGATTAATGGTAGATTAGATTTTGCAGAAGAAAAGATTAGTAAATTTGAGAATGCAACTATAGAAAACATTGAAAATGAAACAGAGAAAAAAATATGAAAAATTAAAGAGGGTCTAAATGTTCTGGTTTAGCATATAACAAGAAAAGAAGCCTTGATGAGAACAGGGAAGACGGTCTTGTATTGCCTACACTGCCCCTCCCTGCTCTGCAGACAGCATAGTTCAGAGAGAAAATCTGTGTGCTTGAGGGAGGGAGAGCAAAAGTGTTGCCCTTTGCTTTGGAACTCATTGCCACCCTGTCACAACGGAGCATGATTCTGGACAGAATTCCACTGGTGCCCACAGAGGGAGTATTTAGAACAGCCTTGGGCCAGAGGGAAAAACCTTAGCTGCAGTGGCCACAGGAGTGTGGGTATCACTTCTCCCCCAACTCCAGGCAGTACAATGCAGAGAGGAGTCTTGGGGAAAAGAGAGGGAAGTGCACAAAGAACTTTGTCTTGCAATTTGGGTACCAGCTCAGCCATGATAAAATAAAGCACTAGGCAGATTCCTAAAGCTCCTCATTCCTGGCCTTTGCTCCTGAACGTAATTTCTAGATCCACCTGAACTGAAAAGGAATCTGCCATCTTAGAGTGGTGGACTCAACCTCAGTAGGATTTACCACCTTCTGACTAACGTGACCTTTAGCTGTGAATAAACATCAGGAGCAGTCAGGCAGTAGCAGTCATGGGCCTTGGGCAAGCCCCAGTACTGTGCTGGCCATGGTCATCATGTATCAGCTGTGGTGATTACAAGAGTATCCATGTCACCCCTCTCTCAACTCCAGGCTGCTCAGTGCAGGAAAGACTCCTTTTCTTTGGGAAAGAGTGAGGGAAGAAAGCAAAAGACTTCACTTAGAAACCCAAGGAATTCTCCCTTATCTTCCCCAAACCCACCAAGGCTTTCCATCTAGAAGGCTGCAAGAATCAGCATTGCTGGGTTTAGAGCACTCCCTAGTGCTGAAAAAGCTGCAGTGAGTAGGGGTTAAGGAAGTAACCCTCGATCTTTATTAAATTCTTAGAAAGATATCTTAAGAAGGACAAGTATAAACAAGTCCAGACTGTGAAGACCAGAAAAAACACCTAACTCTTCAATGCCCAGATATCAATGAATGCCCAGCACCAAGAACATCCAGAAAAAACATGACCTCTCCAAACAGACTACATGTGTCACCTGTGATCAAGCCTTCATTGACAGAGACATATGACTTCTGAGATAAGAAATTTAAAATCGATGTCAGCTGTCTTGAGGAAGCTCGACAGACTTCAATATAACATAGAAAAGGAATTCCAAATTTTATCAGAAAAAGTTAAAACAGACATTGAAATAATTTTTAAAATTCTTGAGGTGAAAATTTTAATTGACAAACAGAAATGCATCAGAGTCTCTGAACAACAGAACTTATCAAGCAGAAGAAAGAATTAGTGAGCTTCAAAGACAGGATATAAGAAAGTACACATTCAGAGGAGAAAAAAGGAACAAAAAGAAAATATACTTACAAGGTTTAGAAGAAAGGCAAAGTAAAAGTTAATGGCCTAAAAGAGGAGATAAAGAAAAAGATTGGAGTAGAAGGTTTATTTGAAGAAACAGTGACAAAGAACTTTCCAAACCTAGAGAAAAATATAAATATCTAGGTACAAAGAAGGTCAAAAAACACCAAGCAGATTTGACCCAGATAAGACTACCTCAAGGCATGTAATAATCAAACTCTCAAAGGTTAAGGACAAAGAAAATATTTTAAAAGCAGCAAGACAAAGGAAGCAAATAACACATGAAAGAGTTTCAATATGTTTAGCAGCAGGATTCTCAGTGGAAAACTTACAGACCAGAAGTAAGTGGGATGACATATGCAAAGTGCTAAAGGGGAAAAAAAAAACCCAACCCAGAATATTATATCTGGAAAAGTTATTTTTCAAACAGGAAGGAAAAATACTTTCCCAGACAAACAGAAGCTGAGGAATTTCACCAAAACCAGTCCTATTTTGCAAGAAATGCTAAAAAAGAGTTGTTCAATCTGAAAGAAAAGAACACTGACAAGGAAAAAGAAATCATCTGAAGGTATAACAAACTCTCTGGTAAAACTAAGTACACAGACAAATACGGAATACTCTATCACTGTAATTTCCATGTCTAAACCACTCATAGATTTAGTATAAAAACTAAAAGACAAACCTATCAAAAGTCATAACTACAACAATTAAATTTAAGAGACAGAAAATATAAATACATATAAATAAAAAAACAAAATATCAAAAAAGTGGAGTGGGGAATGGATTTAAATTGTAGAGAGTTTTAGTTTTCTCTTTTCTCTTTATTGTGATAAGATCTAAGTTGTCATCAGTTTAAAATAATTGGTTACAAGTGTTATTTGTAATTCTCATGCTACCCACAAAGCCAGTACCTATAATGAAAATATTAAAAAAAAAAATTAGAGACAAAAGGGTAAAAAGGAATGAACAAAGTCTCCAAGAAATATGGGACTATGTGAAAAGACCTAATCTACGTTTGATAGGTGTACCTGAATGTGACGAAGAGAATGAATCCAACCTGGAAAACACTCTTCAGGATATTATCCAGGAAAACTTCCCCAACCTAGCAAGGCAGGCCAATATTCAAGTCCAGGAAATACAGAGAACACCACAAAGACATTCTTCAAGAAAAGTAACCCCAAGGCACATAATCGTCAGATTCACCAGGGTTGAAATGAAGGAGAAAATGCTAAGGGCAGCCAGAGAGAAGGGTCGGGTTACCCACAAAGGGAAACCCATCAGACTCACAGCAGATCTCTCAGCAGAAACCCTACAGCCAGAAGAGAGTGGGGGCCAAAATTCAACATCCTTAAAGAAAAGAACTTTCAACCCAGAATTTCATATCCAGCCAAACTAAGCTTCATAAGTGAAGGAAAAATAAAATTTTTTGAGAGCAAGCAAGAACTCAGAGATTTCATCACCACCAGGCCCGCTTTACAAGAGCTTCTGAAAGACACACTACATATAGAAAGGAACAACCAGTTATGAGCCATTCCAAAAACATACCAAAAGGTAAAGAGCATCACCATAATGAAGAATCTACATCAGCTAATGGGCAAAACAGCCAGCTAGCATTAAATGGCAATATCAAGCTCACATATATCAATATTAATCCTAAATTTAAATGGACTAATGCCCCAATCAAAAGACACAGACAGGCAAATTGGATAAAAAGCTAAAACCCATCGGTATGGGTATGTGAGACCCATCTCACATGTAAGGATACACAAAGACTCAAAACAGAGGGATGGAGGAAGACTTACCAACCAAATGGAGAGACAAAAACAAACAAACAAACAAAAAAACACAGAAGCTGCAATTTTCATCTCTGATAAAACAGACTTTAAAGCAACAAAGACCATAAGAAACAAAGAGGGACATTACATAGTGGTGAGAGGATCAATGCAACAAGAAGAACTAATGATCCTAAATATATACGCACCCAATACAGGAGCACCCAGATACATAATGCAAGTTCTTAATGACTTACAAAGAGACTTAGACTCGCACACAATAATAATGGGAGACTTTAACATTACACTGTCAATATTAGACAGATCAACGAGATAGAAAATTAACAAGGATATCCAGGACTTGAACTCAGACCTGGAACAAGTAAATTTAACAAATATTTACAGAGCTCTCCTCCCCAAATCCACAAAACATACATTTTTCTCAGTATCACATTACACCTATTTTAAAAGTGACCACATAATTGGAAGTAAATCACTCCTCAGCAATTACATAGCATTTCACAGGTTTAAATAAAATATTGGTTGGCTGCTTGTTTGTTATTTTCATCCCTTATTTCTTCCTGTCTCCATTGTTAAGTATAATTATTGGCATAAAAGAGGTTTTTAATACCCATTTTTAGATTGCATTCTAGCCTGGGCAATAGAACAAGAATCCCGTTCTCTCTCCCTCTTTCTCTTCCTTTCTTTCTCTCTTTCATTCTTTTTTTTTCTTTCTTTCACTCTTTCTTCCTTTCTTGTTTTTTTCTTTCTTTAAAAATAAAAATAAATAAATAAATAAATAAAAACAAGAAATTAAAACATACTACCAGAGAGACCCACTTATACACAATGAAAGTCATGAAGAAAGGAAGAAGATGAGATTAACAAAAAAACTAGAAAGCAAATAGCAAAATGGAAGTAGTAAGTTCTTGCCTATTATTAATAACATTGAATATAAGTGAACTAAATTATCCAATAGAAAGACACAGAATGCCTGAATGGTAAGAAAACAATACCCAACTACGTGTTGCCTATGAGTAACTCACTTGACCTGTAAATACACTTATAAACTGAAAATTAAAAGATGAAAGAAGATATGCTATGCCAATGAAAACCAAAAAAAAAAGAGCAAAAGTAACTATACTCACATGAGATAAAATGGATTTTAAGACAAAAACTCTAAAAAGAGACAAAGAAAGTGATTATATCATTCCAAAGGGGTCAATCAAAAGGACATAGCAATTATAAATATATATCCACCCAACATTGAAGCACACAGATGTATAAAGCAAATTTTATTGCATACAAATAAAGACATAGACCCCTATACAATAATAGTTGGCGACTTCAACACCCTACTTTCAGCACTGGACAGATCATCTAGACAGAAAATCAACAAAGAAACAGACTTAATCTGCACTGTAGACCAAATGGATCTAATAGATATTTACAGAATATTTCATCCAACAGCTGCAGAATACACATTCTTCTTCTCAGCACAAGGAACATTCTCAAGGACACACCATATGATAGGCCACAAAAAACATCTCAAAAAAATTATAAAAATTGAAGTCATGCCAAGTATCTTTTCTGACCACAACGGAACAAAACTAGAAATTACTAACAAGAACTTTGGAAACTATACAAACACTTGGAAATTAAACAATATGCTTCTAAATGACCATTGAATCAATAAATAAATTAAGAATACAACTTAAAATTTACTGAAGCAAATGAAAATGGAAATACAACATACCAAACTCTAATGAGTACAGCAAAAGCAGTACTAATAGGAAAATTTATAGCAATAAATGCCTACATCAAAAAGTAGAAAGACTTAAAAAAAAAGAAATATGCATCTTTGAGAACTAGAAATGCAAGAGTCTAACAAACTCAAAATTAGTAGAAGAAATAAAATAATAAAGATCAGAGCAGAAATAAAAGAAATCAAGACCAAAAAAAAAACAGATAAACAAAATGGAAAAAAATTTTTTTGAAAAGATAAACAAAATCAACAATGGTTATCCAGACTAAGAAGAAAAAGAACCAAATAAAGAAAACTAGAGGTGAAAAAAGAGACATTACAAGTGATACCACAGAAATTAAAAGGAGCAATAGAGACTATTATGAGCAACTATATGCCAATCAACTAAAAAACCTGGAATAAATGAATGAACTTCTAGACCTGAAAAAATACAAATCTGAACAGACTAATAACAAGTTATGAGATAGAAGTAGTCATAAAAAGTCTCCCAGAGGCGGAGGCACAGTGGGGTGGGGAAGCCAGGAGCTGATAACTTCACTGCTGAATGCTACCAACCTTTAAAGTGAAGCCAATACCAATTCTATTCAAGCAATTCTGAAAAACCAAGAAGGAGGAAACACTTTCAAACTCATTCTACAAAGCTAAAATTACCCTAACACTAAAACCAGACAGACACAACAACAGATGAGTTCATGTGCTATGCACAGACATGGATGAAACTACAAACTATTATTCTCAGCAAACAGACACAAGAACATAAAACCAAACACCACATGTTCTCACTCATAAGAGAATGTTGAACAATGAGCACACATGGACACAGGGAGGGGAACATCACACACCAGGGCCTGGGGGTGTGGGGGGCTAGGGGAGGAACAGCAAGGGTTGGGGGTATTGGGAAGGGATAGCATTAGGAGAAATACCTAATGTAGATGACAGGATGACAGGACGACGGATGCAGCAAACCACCACCATGGCACATGTATACCTATGTAACAAAACTGAATGATCTGCAAATGTACCCCAGAACTTAAAGTATAATAAATAATTTTTTAAAAAAAGAAAAATGCAAAAAAAAAATTCCAGCCAGTATTTCTGATGAACATACATGTAAAATTTTCAACGAAATTCTAGCAAGCCAAATTCAACAACACATTAAAAAGATTCATCATCGTCGAGTGTGATTCATCACAGAGGTGCTAGGATGGTTCAACATGCACAAATCAATAAACATGAGACATTACGTCAACAAAATAAAGGACAAAAGTCATCTGATAATTTCAACAAATGTTAGAAAAGACATTCAATACCATTTCATGATTAAAAAAAAAAAACAACAAACTGAGTAGAGAAGGAAAATACCTCAAAACAATAAGGGCTATATATGACAAATCCATGTACCATACTGAATGTACAACAACTGAAAGCCATTAGTTGAAAATCTGGAACAAGACAAGGATGTCTATTTTTATTACTTTCATTCATTATAGTTTTGGAAGTCTTAGTCAAAGTAATTAGATAAGAGAAAGAAATAAAGGGCATCCAAATTGGAAAAAAAAATTCAAACTATCTTTGTTTTCAGACAATATGATTTTATATTTTAAAAATCCTAAGGACTCCACCAAAAAATTATTAGAACTTGTAAATGAATTTAGTAAAGTTCAAAGATATAAAATCAGCATACAAAAACCAGTAGCATTTCTACATGCCAATACTAAACAATCTGAAAAGGAAACCAAAAAAGTAATCCCATTTACAATATCTATAACTAAAATAAAATGCCTGAGAATAAATTTAACCAAAGAAGTGAAAAATTTCTACAATGAAAATTATAAAACATTGATGGACTGGGCGCAGTGGCTCGAACACTTTGGGAAGCAGAGGCAGGGAGAACACTTGCGCTCAGGAGTTTGAATCTGGCCTGGGCAACAGGGTGAAACCCCTTCTCTACCAAAAATACTAGTACTTGGGAATAGCAGCTAAATACTACTCCTAAATACTAGTAGTAGCTAAATACTACTCCCAAAAATAGCCACTTGGGAGGCTGAGGTGGGAGTATTGCTTAAGCCTGGGAAGGCAGAAGTTTCAGTAGGCCAAGATCATGCCATTGCACTCCAGCCTGGGTGACAGAGCCAGGCCCCATCTCAAAAAGAAAACCATTGATGAAATAAATTGAATAGGTCACAAAACAAGAAAGGTATTTTACATTCATTAATGGAAAGAATCAATATTGTTAAATTGTCCATACTACCCAAAGTAATCTACAGATTCAATGTAATCCTTATCAAAATAACAATGACATTCTTCAGAGAAATAAAAAATAATAATAATCCTAAAATTTATATGGAACCATAAAAGACCAGAATAGTCAAAGAAATCTTGAACAAAAGGAACAAAGTTGGAGATCACATGATTTGATTTCAAATAATTCTACAAAGCTATAGTAAGCAAAACAGCATGATAGCAGACAAAAAACAGAACCCAGGAACACTAATGGAAGAGAACCCATGAATAAAATAGCGTATTTAAAGTCAACTTATTTTTCGCAAAAGTGCCAAGAACATACACTACTAAGAAAATTGGATATACACATGCAAGAGTATGAAACTAAATCCCTATCTCAAACCATATACAAAAATAAAATTAAAATGGATTAAATACTTAAATTTAAAACAAAAAACTATGAAACTCCCAGAAGAAAGCATTGCAGAAATACTCCAGGACTCTGGACTGGGCTAAGATGTCTTCCTAAAACCTCACATAAAGCTAAAAATATTTTGCACAGCAAAGGAAACAATTAACAAAGTGAAGAGACAACACTCAAAACAGGAGAAAATATTCGCAAGCTATTCAACTGACAAGGAATTAATAACCAAAATATATAAGAAACTCAAACAACACAATAGAAAAAACAATCAGCAGCAGCAGCAGCAGCAGCATCTAACTGAAAAATTGGCAAAACATCTGAACAGACATTTCTCAAAAGAAGACACAAAAAAGGTCGACAGGTATACGAAAAGGATGCTTGATACCATTAATCATCAGAGAAATTCACATCAAAAGCACAATTAAATATTATTTCAGCCCAGTTAAAATGGCCATTATCAAAAAGACAAAAAATAATGAATGCTGGTGAGGATGTAAAGAAAGGGGGACACTCATACACTGTTGATGTGAATGTGAATTAGTATAGCCACCACCAGAGAAAACAGTATGGAGGCTCCTCAAAAAAGTAAAAATAGAACTATCATATGATCCAGAAATCTCACTGGTAGGTATATATCCAAAATATAGGAAGCCAATACATTGAGACATGTACCCTTGCATTTTTATTACAGCATTATTTACAATAGTCAAGATATGGAATCAACCTAAGTATTTATTAACAGAAGAATAAAAAAAATGTGGTACAAATACACAGTGGAATATTATTCAGCCATAAAAAAAAAGAATGAAATCCTGTCATTTGCAACAACATGGATGGAACTGGAGATCATTATGTTAAGTGAAAGAAGCCAGGCAGAGAAAAACAAATATTGCATGTTCTCACTTGTATGTGGGAGCTAAAAAAAATTGAATCCATGAACATAGAGAATAGAATGATGGTTATCAAAGTTAGGAAAGGGTAGTGGTGGGGGGAGTTAAAAAAGGATTAATTAATGGGTACAAAAATACAGTTAGATAGAAGAAATAAGTTCTAGTGTTCAGTAGCATAATAGGGAGACTATGGTAAACAATAATTTATTGTATATTTTAAAGTAACTAAAAGAGTGGATTGGAACATTCCTAATATAAAGAAATGATAAATATTTAAGGTGATGGATTTTCCAGTAACCCTGATTTGATCATTAGAATTGTATACTTACATCAAAATATCACATGTATCCCATAAATATGTACAACTACAATATATCCATAAAAATTTAAAATTTAAAGACAATTTCAAGCAACATAATATACAAATATGAAAAAGATTATTTCTGAAACACTCCCCAAATATCAGAAATCACATGCTTTTCAAGAGCAAACAGACCATTTGCTCACACAAGACCATAGTCTAGGGCCTAAAACAAATCTTCATGAATTCAAAGGCATTCTAGTCATAAAAAGCCTGTTCTTTAACCACAGTGGAACTAAGTTAAAAATCAATTAGAAAGATCTCTGGAAAATCCTCAAATATTTAAATAATAATAACTTACTTGTTAATAATTAATGGGTTAAATAAGAAGAGAATTAGAAAGTGTTTTAACCGAATAAAAAAAAATTTCTAAACAACATATCAGAAAACAATGTTAGTGGGAAAATGCAGCAGATTCTAGAGGTGTGCCCAAAGACATTTAGATCCCCTTTTTTTTTTTTTGGAAACAGTTTCGCTCTTGTTGCCCAGGCTGGAGTGCAATGGCACGATCTCAGCTCACTACAAACTCCACCTCCCAGGTTCAAGTGATTCTCCTGCCTCAGCCTCCTGAGTAGCTGGGATTACAGGCACCTGCCACCATGTCTGGCTAATTTTGTATTTTTGGTAGAGACAGGGTTTCACCATGTTGGTCGGGCTGGTCTCGATGGATCACCTGAGGTCAGGTGTTCGAGACCAGCCCGACCAACATGGTGAAAACCCAGGAGGGGTTACAGGCGTGAGCCACAGCACCCTGCCAGGAGATCCTTTTAAAGTGCAGACCCTGGGCAGGAGCTCCACTTGCCTAGGTGTAAGAGGAACACTCAGAACATACATATATTTAAGTTTCTCCCATTTTAAAACAAAAAACTTTCTTCACTCCGTGTACCCAATTATCTTAAATTATTTAGTCAAACTTTTTGAAATTATAGTCTAAACTCACTCTACATCCATACCACCATCACCCTTTCTCATTTATTTCTTGAAACCTGCCTTTAACCTCCACCAATCTTAAATTCTTTCATGCAAATCAATGATAGCTTCCTGATTCTCCAATGACATCTTACTTCAAATTGCTGGCA
This sequence comes from Cacajao melanocephalus, assembly GCA_963573385.1. Classification (NCBI taxonomy): domain Eukaryota; kingdom Metazoa; phylum Chordata; class Mammalia; order Primates; family Pitheciidae; genus Cacajao; species Cacajao melanocephalus. The sequence continues at coordinate 16,672 of CAUYLG010029860.1, read as the reverse complement.
TGTTCCACAGGATTGATCGTCCCCTGCTCACATTCTCCCCTACCTTGACATCCATGATTGCCAAGGTTCTTGGTTCCTACTTTTCTTTTCCTCTTTGTGCTTTTTATTCTCCCTAACAAACTTTGTTTTATGTAGTAGCCCTTTGAATGTTATCAATACGTAGGCTTCCATTCCTAGCCTTCACATTAAGAGAACCTCTTTGTGAAGTTACACACATCTGTAATTTCAATTATGATTAGTACAGTATATGCCCACATTTCTTACTTGGAAGACTTTAGTCATATCTTTAGAGATATTTCTGTTTTTAAACTCATGTGTTTTTTTCATCTCTTTTCCATGCTGCAGCTTTAATAATGTTTCTAAAATGTTCATTTGATATTAACCATTTAATACTTCTCCACTACCATCAGGGTAATTACTACTTCCTAGCCATGGTGGACAGATGCATTCTCCTTCAGTTCTTGCCCACTTTACCAGCTTCACTTGTCATCACTCACCTGTGTACTATGCATAACATCTCTCACCTAAAATCTTCACCCATGCCTCTGCCTACAATGCCTGTTTTACAGTTTACTAACCATACAGCTTCTCTACTTTCATGTTGCTGTCAGCATATCTTAAATTGTTCTGTTGTATGAGTATTACCCATTCTACACCACATACAGATTCAGAAAGTAATAATAGTCATGGCAACTACCTTTTATTGAGTGCTTATCATGCAGCTCACCTAATTGCTTCAGCCACCCTATGAGATAGATAACGGTACTCTTACTCATATTCTATAATATCGATAGTGGATTGTATTAATCTATTTTGTGTTGCAATAAAGGAACACCTAAGGCTGGGTAATTTACAAAGAAAAGAAGCTTATTTAGTTCGCAGTTCTGCCTATACAAGAAGGGTAGCACCAGCAACTGCTTCTGGTGAGGGCCTCAGGAAGTTTCCAGTCATCGTGAAAGATGGAGAGCAGGCATGTCACATGATGAGAGATAAAGCAAGAGAGAGACAGGGAGCTGCCAGGCTCTCTTTAACAATCAGATTTCATGGTAACTGATAGATAAAGGGCTCACTCATTTCTACAAGGACTGCAACAAACACCTGTGATGAGGCATCCACCTGCAAGGCCCAAACACTTCCCACACTGGGGATCAAATTTTACCATGAGATTTGGAGGGGATGAATATCCAAACTATGTCACAGGCTTAGAAAGTTTAATGACTTATATACAGCTAAAAATATGAGTCAAGATTGCAACTCAAGGCTATCTGACTCCTAAGCCTGATATCATCAACTTCACGAAATTCTTTCCTTAGTCCTTCCCTCACATAAAGCATATTTTTATAATAGATATGATTAGAGTGTAATTGAAATACTTCATTATTATCTCTACTTCACTTAGTTAAGGGGATCTTGAAAGCAAGGATTTTCTGTCAAGATAAGCTAAGTTAAGCTCCAGTAATAACCCCTAAAATCTCAGTAGTTTAATACTCTCATCCTACTTTTCCAACAGTGGCCAGGAGAATAGCTGTGTTTATTGTGGTCATTCAGAGCCTCAGGCTCCCTGTTGACATATGCTTCCATGACAGTGACATGAAAGGCCTGCAGAGTCAGGCATAAGCAATTAAATTTTAACAAGCAAGTAACAAATTCATATCTAATGGTAAGGAGGTGGACAAATGCAATTCAATAAAACCATACACTTACACACAGAAAGTGAGAATATTATGGATGGCACTAATGAGTATCACAAATTTTGTTTTTTATATGTGTTTCCTCTGTGCCTGGCACAGTTTTAGTGCAAACTAGTAGTTGACTAATAAGTTTAAGTTTGTTGAATGAATAAACTAGTGCCTAAAATGCCTTTCCAGAATCCAGATATGTGGGATTGAAAGACTGGGGTGAACTGGGGGCGGGAGTTGAAGCCTAAATCATCTGAGTTAGTTTTCCTAAATAAAGAAGCATGGTACAGAAAGCAGTATCCATCCAGATAACAAAGGGAATTATTTCTCAAGAGGGTTTGCCCTTATTTTCTTAGACAACAAGCATTGTAAGAAACCTTAAGAGAAGCTTGAGGGGAATTTATTCTGAATTTGACTTTACTCTGCTGGTAGAATTTATGAGAATTGGTTCTTTGCATGTGTCTTTCAATTTCTGAAGGAAGTTTAGGATGAATTTGTTTTACATCTCAATATCATATTCAGTAAAGAGCAATAAACAGCCAAGAAACCTGCCTAATTTGAACTCATCTTGGAAATGTCTGCAAAAGTTGAGAAGGTTGTTTGCCCTCTTCGTCTCACTATTTCTTCATTTTCAAAACATAATAATTAAGCTGGGTGTGATGACACAAACCTGTGGTCCCAGCTACTCAGGAAGCTGAGATAGGAGGATCACTTGAGCCTGGGAAGTTGAGGCTGCAGTGAGCTGTGATCATGCCCCTGCACTCCATCCTGGGTGATGGAGCGAGACCCTATCTCAATTATAAATAAATAATATAATATTATGTAATAATTAATCTATAATTATTATTTTTGGATTCAATATTTTTTTCTTTAATCTTCTGATGGTCTAATTGTGGAGTATAACGTGCTTGTGTTGAGCATTAAACAAAAACCTCAAATATATATCTCACATGATCTTGTCATTTTCTTTACTATAATTTATATGATCAAATATAAGATAATTTTTTTCCAAAACTGACACCTCAAAAAAATGAGTTAGTTTAAAATAAATTGTTTCAAAGAGTGCATTCTCAATTCTGTGTCTTGAATAGCATTTTAGGGATTGAATGGACACATTAGTTCAAAATTGCCTTCATCAATGTGAAGATGAGAGAAGTGTGCATGTATTCAGTTAGATATATAGATGAGAGAGAGAGTTATCATGAACTCACTAACAGCAAAACATTGAGTAAAAACTAAAACATTTTTATCATTTTAGTTTGTTACATAACTAAAACCAGAGGAAAAAAAAGGAATTACTGAAAATTAGAGTGCATTTAATAATGATTCCTGGAGTCTGACCACACAATATTCAACTATTGGCTACTGTGGTAAACAAGAATCCTTTAAAAGCGATATGACAAATGGTTATATTGTGGAGATTAACAAAAATAATAAAAGTTTTAATGCTATGTAAATGAATACTTGTGGCTTGCAACAAAATTTCCAGTAACACCATTATAAATAGATACAAAATTATAAATGATGAACTCTGAAAATCTGGTGACTCAAAAGAATGTTTCCTTTGATGAAAAACCAGTGTTTCATTAAATACAGAATTTCTTCATATTAAACTTTTAACATAAATTTAATAGATATGAAAATATGTGGTATTAAATATATCTTTGTAGCTAAATAAATTGGCCTTCTAATAGAAAAATAGGGAATTATCTTACATTTAGTGTTGCTTTGTATTGGACATAAACGCTTTAATAGATTATAATATTTGACATGGGAAATGAAATTTTTATTAGACAGTATACAATGTGATATCATTCTTGTAAAAATGTCTACCCACACAAAGCTACATCTTGGTAAGATGTTTATCAACCTATTGACTATGGTTATCACTAGATAGTGGGATGGGATCAAGGATAACTTTTTTGTTTTGGACTTTTGAATCTGTCTGAATTTTCTACAATGTATACTATAATAATTTTTAATTTTGAAAAAAAGACATCAACATCTTCTTTGAAGCCATGTCTACTTGGTACCTCATTATTTGATCTACAAACACAGATGTATTTATCTAATAAGATATCATTGATTTGTAGCAGTCCTCTCTGGTATATTATTTTTAATTTCCATCTCTAGTCTATACTTTTAATATGAATGTTCTCTCTTTGAATTGGTTATTAAAGGATAAGAAAAATTCTGTATTTATTGTATATGTTCAAGTAATAAAATACATTTAGTGAGGCAAGTGAATCCAGTGATGAGCATTTCTTCATTTTCTAATATTAGATAAGTAACTCAGTTTCGGTCCTTGCCTTATTTCTAATTCATCAGAGTTAATGGTGTTCTTATTCCTCAGATGAGAATTCAGAGTTCTGTGTTGAGGATTAGCAGGAAGAAGTATCAAACTACATCGTCTATCCTGCTGTTCTGCCTGACAGAAAATCAAGCTCTGCTCTCTTCTTTGGAGGCTAAAAATGTGAGTGTGCATGTTTACTGGGGGTAAGAGTTGGGAAACTGAAGTACAGAGACCAACAGATCATACAGGAACCTAGAGACCTCTAGCAGCAGCAGCCCTCGATCATAAACAAACATATTGACAAGGGCTGTCTGGATATGCCTTCTGTTTTGAAATCTATAGCTTTACATTTTCACTCAATGTCCTCTATGGTTTCTTTATGTTTATTTTGGTTCTTTGTTGTAATTTGTCTCTTAAAGATGAAAGCCAAAAGGTAGTCTGATAAGCTTCTCTTTCAACAGCTGGTGTTTACTACAACTCTGTGAAGCTGTTTTTTTTTTTTCATCATCTTTGAATTTAGTGTATTCGTTCCCTTAAGACCAACAATTGCACAGACATTGCAATAAAATAAAATACTCATTTTCCAAATTTTCTCTTTTGCCCATGTCATCTTTTTGCCTCCTCCTCATCCCAATAAACAAGAAGACAGTCCTAGCAATGAATTCCTCAGAGAAGGCACACCAATTAATAAACCAGATTATACTTAGAGTTGAACCACTCTACAAAAAAAACGTTTTCTTCACAAGGAGATTGAGGTCTTCATGAGGAGTTAAAATCAGTTTAGGAAACAATTAAGGTATAAGCTAAAATTGAATTGATAGCCCAGAGAAAGAGAAAAATGAAAAAGAAGGAAGCACAATGGAGAATCTGGCCTTTCAAGAAAGGCAGCAAGTTTCATGAGAAAGGGATAGTTACCAGAATGTCCTCAGCTAGAGAAAGAGCATGGGGAGAGGGTAAAGGTACATGTGTTGGGATGCAGTGAACAATTCTGCCTAGCAAAGGCTGTGTTTAAATACTGAAAACGAAGGCACTTAGTGAAAGGAAAATCATAGCATTCATTTTATTAAGCACTGACTGATGACAAGAAGGTGCTTAAGGATTATGGATGATCCTGAAAACCAGACACAAAAGTATGGCCTTGTAAAAAAAACTTGAGCTACCAAAGTATTGTAAGAAGTTATCCATCAAACCAAAATTACCATTTTTTTGCTTAACATCACTAATCTTCAGGGAAATGCAAATTAAAATGACAATGAAATACCACTTTACTCCTGCAAGAATGGCCATAATTTAAAAAAAAAAAAAAAATAGATGTTGGCATGGATGTGGTGAAAAGGGAACACTTTGACACTTCTGGTGGAAATGTAAATTAGTAAACCAGTATGGAAAATAGTATGGAGACTCCTTAAAGACTAAGAGTAAATTTACCATTTAATTCAGCTATCCCACTACTGGGCTTCTACCCCCGAAAAAAGAAATTATGTGAAAAAGATACGCACACACACATGTTTGTTGCAGCTTGATTTGCAATTGCAAGAATATGGAACCAACTTCAGTGCCTATCAACCAATGAATCGATAAAGAAAATCTGGTATATATACACCATGGAATACTACTCAGCCATTAAAAAGAATGAAATGGTGTCTTTTGCTGAAACTTGGATGGACTGGAAGCATTATTCTAAGTGAAGGGACTCAGGAATGGAAAACCAAATACCGTATCTTCTCTCTTATAAGTGGGAGCTAAGCTTTGAAGACGCAAAGATATACAGAGCAATATAATGGACTGTGGAGACTCAGAAGGGTAAGTTGGGAGTGGGGTGAAGGATAAAAGACAATGTATTAGGTATAGTGTACACTGCTCAGGTGAGGGGTGCACTAAAATCTCAGAACTCACCACTGAAGAACTCATCCATGTAACCAAAAACCACCTGCATCCCTAAAACTATTGAAATTAAAAAGTAAATAATAAAATCATTATTTATATATTAGATTTGGCAATGTGCTGAAAAAAGAATGGAAAGGGGGAAAGAAACATCAAAAAAATTTGACAAATTGATGCAGTAATCTGGGTATGAGGAAATAGAGCCTGGATTTGGGTGGTCATGATAACGGAGCAAAAGGAGCATCTCAAGAAAACAATTCAGAAATAAAAATAGTAATTGGTGACATATTAAGAAAAGGCAGAAATAAAAAAACATAAAGGAGTTGGATATATCCAGAAGCATAAAAGGATTGTGGTACAACTGACAGAAACAGAAACATTGAGATGGGGCTCATTTCACAGGATTTGTACCAGTCCATATTCTTTTTACTATATTTTGGTTCCCTAAGTAGCTGACGGTCAGTAAAAAGGAATTTGTTTACTGACTTCACAGCGTTGCCAAAGAAAATGGGCTTTTCTGGCCACTCATTTATTAAGAGAGTGTTTACACAAAAGAATACAAAAGGGTTTTTAGGAAACCCTAAAATGATATTTTCCAATATAAAGAGCTGAATGTTCTCATTACTCTTTAGATATATCTGCTAAGTCTATGTTAGCAGATTATCTAAAGCATATAAATTTCAGCTATATCTAAACATATGATAAATCTTATATATTTCAGATATATCTAAAACATATGATAAATCTTAATGTCATCTAAGTAAGACAGAAATGTTAGCTTTTCTGTCTTACTTAGATGGCATTAAGATTTATCATATGTTTCACTTAACTTAGAATAAAAAAAAAATGTATATTTTCCATAGTGTCTTCTGGCTTCACATGTACATCCTCTGAGTTTTGAAAGTTCTTTTGAAGTCTAAGTAGAATAGGCAATATACTGTGTTCACTGATATCATTTTGAAATTGTCTGACCCATTATTACACAAAGATGAGCGTTTCACTTAATAAAGCCTTAGAGTAACACAATTTGTTACACCATAATTAAAGATGGACACATCTGTTCCATTTTAATTCAAACCCCTTTGAACATAATTACATAAAGCTGCAAGAACAGAAATTCTCAGTCTTAGATATTTACAATCAAAAAAAAATCATTCTGTCTGCAGAAACTATATGGTCAAAAGACAATTTGTAAAATGAAGTCAAATGGATATCTCTCACTCTGAATCAAAGCATGAAATAAAGTGAAGGCACCAGATTAAAGTAGTGACCCCATATGAAAGCTATATTTAGTTAAGAAAACCCAGGTGAAAGACAGTCTTTATAGAAACTATTAGCATTCCATCTTTGTGGAGGGGTGCTATTTCTATATATTCTCTTAGTCCATAGATAGATAAAAGAGGAACAAATACTTAGAATAAAGGGAAAACAAATACAGGAGATACTCAACATGTATATGTTACCTTTGAACTGCCTAATAAATTCTAAATTTTCAGTCACATTCAATGTATAGAGGATATACAAAAAAGTAAATCATCTCAATAAGGCCTTTATATCCAAAATATGGGTATATCTTGGAGATACTGCCTGTTTTGTTCCTGACCACTGCAGCCAAGCAAATATTAAAACAATGTGTGTAAAGAATGTGTTGGTTTCTCAGTACATACAAAAGTTATGTTTACACTACACTGTAGTCCATTAATTATGCAATAGCATTATGTCTAGAAAAGCGTACATACTTTCATTTAAAATACTTTGTTGCTAAAAATTGCCAACAATCATCTGAGCCTTCCATGAATGAGAATCTTTTTGCTGATGGAGGCTTTTGCCTCAATGTGGATGGCTGTTGACTGATAAGAGCAATGGTTGCTGAATGTTGGGATGACTGGCAATTCCTTAAATAAGGCAAACAGTGAAGTCTGTTGCATTGATTTCACAAATTATTTCTCTGTAACATGCAACGATATTTGATAGCATTTTATCCCATTAGAACATCTTTCAAACTTGGAGTGAATCCTCTCAAACACTGCTATTGCTTTATCAACTAAGGTAGTGTAAATCCTTCATTGTCCTTTCAGAAATGTTCCTAGCATCTGCACCAGTAGACAAGAAACCTCTTTCTTTGCTCATCCATAAGAAGCAACTCCTCATCCATTCAAGTTTTACATTGAAATTGCAGCAATTCAGTCATATCTTCATGCTCCACTGGTATTCTACTTTCTGCCTATTTCCACTGCATCTGCAGTTACTTCCTCCACTGAAGTCTTAAATTTCTCAATGTCATCCATGAGGGCTGGAATCAACTCCTTCCAAATTCCTGTAAATAGTGATATCTATCTGACCTCCTTCCATAAGTCATGAATATTCTCAATGACGTCTAGAATGATGAATCTTTTCAAAAAGGTTTTTAATTTAATTTTCCTAGACCCATCAGAGTAATCACCATCTATGGTGCTATAGCCTCTCAAAATGTATTCCTTAAATAATGAAACTTGGAAGTCTAAATTACTACTTAATCTATGTGCAGCAGAATGGATGCTGTATAAGCAGGCATAATAACAGCATTAGTCTCCTTGTACAATTTCACCAGAGCTCCTGAGTGGCCAGATGCATTGTTTTTTTATTTACTTTTTATTATACTTTAAGTTCTGTGGTACATGAGCAGATCATGCAGGATTTTTACATAGCTATGCACATGCCATGGTAGTTTGCTGCATCCATCCCCCCATCATCTGTATTAGGTATTTCTCCTAATGTTATCCCCCCCGATCCCCCCCTGCTATCCCTTCTCTAGCTCCTCTATGCCCCAACAGACCCCAGTGTGTGATGTTCCCTTCCCTGTGCCCATGTGTTCTCAGTGAATAGTAATATTTTCAAACATTTTAAAAATATTGTGAAAAAGATTGAAATTTCTTTTTTCTGTGCTGTAGGTCTCAACATTGGGATTAAAATATTCAGTAAATCACACTGTAAACAGATTGCTGTTATCCAGGCTTTGTTGTTCCATTTCTAGTGCACAGGATGACTAAATTTAGCATAATTCTTAGGGGCCCTAAAATTTCTGAAATGATAAATGAGCACTGGCTTCAACCAAAGGTCGCCAGCTGCATTCACCTCTAACAAGAGTCAGCCTGTCTTTCGAAGCTTTGAAGCTAGGCATTGGCTTCTCCTTTGTAGATAACAAAAGTCCTCGATGGCATCTTTTTCCAATGTAAGGCTGTTTCATTTACATTGAAAATCTGTTGTTTAGCATAGCCACCTTCATCAGTAATCTTAGCTAGATCTAAAAAACTTGCAGCTTCTCCATCGACACTTGCTGCTTAGCTTTGCACTTTCATATTATAGAGATGGCTTCTTTCCTTGAACCCTATGAACTAACCTCTTCTAGCATTAAACTGTTCTTCTGCAGCTTCCTCACCTCTTCTAGCCGTCAAAGAATTGAAAAGAGTTAGGGCCTTGCTCTGGATTTGGCTTTGGCTTAAGGGAATGTTGTGACTGGTTTGATCTTCCATCCAGATCACCAAATTTTTCTCCATATCAGCAATAAGGCTCTTTCACTTTATTATTTGTATATTCACTAAAGTATCACTTTTAATTTCCTTCAAGGACCTTTTGCTTGCATTGTAGAGTTGGCTGTTTGGTGCAAGAGGCCTAGCTTTCTACCTGCCTCAGCTTTTGGTACACTTTTCTCTCTAAATGTAATCATTTCTAGCTCTTTATTTGAAGTGAGAGATTTGCAGTTCTTCCTTTTGTTTGAACACTTTAGAGGTCGTTGTATGATTATTAAACATTGTGGGCTTATTTCAACAATGTTGTGTCTTAGGGAACAGGGAGACCTAAGGAGACGGAGAGAGACAGGGGAATGGCCAGTTGATGGAGAAGTCAAGAACACATAAAACATTTATCCAGTTCACTGTCATGTGAGTGCGGTTTGTGGCATCCCAAAACAATTATAATAGTACCATCAAAGATCCCTAATCACAGATCACCACGACATATAATAATAATGGAAAAGTTTGCAATGTGAAAATTACCAGAATGCTACACAGAGGCATGGAGTGAGCACATGCTGATGGGAAAAAAATGGCATTGACAGATTTGCTTGATGCTGGGTTGCCACAAACCTTCAACTTATAAAGTGAAGGTCAATAAAGCAAAGCACAATAAATGCGGTATGCTTGTAGTTTTTAGATTAATAATAATCAAATGTACCATTAAAGAAAGCAGAGGTAAAGGAAATCCTGTGATTTTAGAATGAATTCTGAGAATTCAATAACATGAGTTAAGTGGCAAGCCATGCACACAAATATCTCTGAAATGTAGGTTGTTCATCTGTTTTATTTATGTTTCCATATCCTAAAGATGGCTTAATGAGGGGATGCAATCAGGATTAGCTAAGCAGTGAGAACTTGGAGGGATCAGGGTGGCAGTTAGATTTATATAAATATTTGCAGAGACTGGGAAGAGCAGATGCTCATATAATCCAGACAATGTGTGTGCACTTGATTTTAAAATAAAATAAAACAGTTGAAAGCCAAAATATAATTAATCAGAGGAAATGCTTTAATCAACATCTTCCAAATCCTTAAGCACCGCTGAAAAGATTAAAGAAACATAAAAAAAAATTAAAACATGATATTTAAAAGGAAACCAGAATTAGCCTATTTCTGACATTTTCCTTTTATTTCAGATGTGGGATGGAGTACGCAATTAATTTGCATTTTCAATTGCTGTCAACTAGTGAAATTTCCTGAGTGTTTAAGGTACTAAATAAATTACCTAAGATTTACTGTGTAATTTACAATGTGGTAATGATAGCTCTCCCTTTATTATTAACGTATTACAAGAAATATCTACACTTGCTCTTATTTCCTGTAGTTCTAAACAGAGATCTTTCCAATGGAATGGGAGACAGCAAATTTAAACAAGTGTCAGTTTTCTATTAATAGGCTAATTACACAGACTTTTTAAAAATCAAGAAAGGAATTGGTACATCAAATGCATATAGGTATCCAATTTCTATCATGTATATCCAAAATAAGAGTAATTAGCTTTGAACTCAGTTCGGGGCTCAGTTCTTCTAAAGTCAGTAGCTCTTGCTATTATTTCTGTTGTTTTCTTCCAATATTTGATAAGCTGCTCAATGTGAATCTGTAATTATTACTAAAGTTCAGAGAATAACAATATAAATGGAAAACTTTTAAAAATATATGAAAGAAAAAACATGTGACTTCATTGCAAGCTTCAAAAAATATAAACATTTAACCTCAAAGCATTCATTCTTTCTACACAGAAAATTTTGTTGGTTATGGAAATTATCACATATGTCTCAGCAGAGTATTATTAACAGTTTGTAAAAGGAAGGTGAGCCTCTACAGATAGTTAACAGATTGCTACTCTGTTAATTTCAAGAATATCTTTAAGTAGAGTGTGAGCCTGACTGCAATTTCTGGCAGAAATATTATCAGCATCTACTAAAATTCTACCACGAGGTTTCTAGCACTAAAATCTTTGATAGTTTATTCCTGCAAAAACATTGCGGAAATATTCTTATTTAAATGGTAGGTGTCAGAATTTCTCATTATGTGCCATCCTATAAATAAATCTTAATAGCAGGGAAAACTATTTGAATAACCTAGGCTATTTATTGTAAAATCTAGACTGAAAAATAAAAGCAGCTATATGGCAATTTTTTGTGTTCTATCATAATTAACTTTGAAAAGCATCTTGCACTAATTTGCTTATATATCAGCTGCTTGATATTTTCTTCTAATAAGAGAAAAAAATCTGGATTTAAATTAATGGAAGACATACAGATTTTTGTGTCAGTGTCCCAATGACTTTTGTTAATGATTTATGTGCAATGGCTCTTTGATCCCAAAATCACTAACCCTGTGTACTTCATTTATAATAAGTTTACTACTATTAAAATAATTTATATTTTATTATCAGAAAATAATTCTGAAAATCAGATTCTGTATTTGATTCCTATACCAATGTCATTCTTTATCAAATGGCATCGTGTTACTCAAATTAGTGACTTTCACATAACAAGCTAAACTAATGACTCATAACAAAGTCCAATAATAATGCTGAATAGAATATGGCATTTCTGTCAACAGACTCACTGAAGAGATAAGGAGCAAGTCTAGTCATAAGAATGCTCCCTTTGTTCTATCTCTTTTTTCTCAGTTCTTATCACTATGCCACAGAAAGGGACATAGCGTTTAATTAGTTATTATGGTTGTTGAATATCGTTATCACCATCTACCAAGTTTATCATTTGTCAAAAGGAAATCAGAAATTAGGTTCTGTTGGGGACTCTGAGACAGGGACACAATATCTGGAGATCTGAACATTATCTCTGCCATTGTGTTGCTTTGTACTCTTCTGCTTGGGCCATTTCTGAACAATGAGGGGGTTAGTTAAGGGATAGGCACTCCAAGGCACTTGTGTTCCAGGTATTGTCAGAAGCAAGCCATGGCATAAATTTAACCGTATATGAAAATTGCTCATGAATCTAGCAATATCCTGTCCCAGATTATGTCTCCTACCCCTATGTGACTATTTAAATGTAAATAAAAGAAATTAATAGTAAATATTTAAAATTTAGTTTCTCAGTAACACAAGCCAAATTTCAAGAGCTCATACTCCCATGTGGCTGTTGGTTACCAAGAAAAAATTCTACATCAGTAGGTATACTAGAGTATTATTTTCTGGAACGTGACAGGAATCGTGTATATTTTTTTTTTCTGACAATATAGACATGTGCAAATCCTTTGCTTCCTTTTTGACAAAGTTCTGAGTATTGCTAAAAGAAAAACTTCAGCTAAATTGCATTTAAAGGAGTTTAACTGAGCAAGGAATAAGTCGTGAATCAGGGAGACACCAGAATCACAGCAGATTCATAGAGACTCCAGCACAGCCACATGATGGAAGAAGATTTATGGACAGCAAAAGGAAAGCAACCTACAGAAAACACCTGGATTGATTACAACTTAGCATTTGCCTTATTTGAATACAGTTCAAACAGTTGGCTATATTTGATTGGCCAAAACTCAGTGATTGGCACAGGTGTGGGCTATGGCAGGTTTACACCTCGGCTTGTTATAATTCACGATGTACAGAGCAACTTTTAGGCCAAACTTAATATGTAAGGAAGCAGCATTACACTAACCTTGATTTAACAGTATATATAATCTCCTGAATGCTAAACCATTTCTTAATAGCCGTACAGAACTCTGAAGGCACATACCTATTCAATATTGTAGCCAGGATTTATTTTGAATATTATTTACTATAACAGACGACTTGCTAACACAAAAAAGAAGACATGTGCACACACAACTAAAAATTATCAAACAAAAACACTTAAAAAATATTTATACTAATATATAGGTCAGCAATCTGGGAATGATCCATTTCATGACTTAGATTTAATAATACCTAATGACATTTAATTGTATACAATCTTCCACTTATCAAGAGAGAATACACTAAAGAAAAACACATCAATATATGATTCATTACAGAGCATCACTATTGTTTTCAAACATACCAAAATGTATACATTCAAACAAATTTTGACTTTCTCAGCTAGTTACTCTTCAGAAAAATTAATTCCCTTCAGATTCTCTGAAAGTTTCCTTTAAATAGCATTAATGGTGTCAGATATTAATACTTTGAGAGCATAATTTTGTCTCTGAAAATAGTTCAAGGTTATCTAAAGCCAAATCTGGGTCATAATTCTGGATACAATCAAAGCAAAACTAAAAGTAGTAAGACTTTTTTTCCTGTGGGAATAATGAGGTGGCATTTATTGAGTATCCATGAAATGTCGAGAAATGTTTAGTGTTTAACATAATTATTCCTGTCTTCATCATTATTTCCCATCTTACAGATGAGGAAACAGCTTCTTACAGAAGTCTCATAACTTACTTAATGTTACATGTCAAACACATTTTAGAATAAGAATTCATACACAGAAATTTCTAGCTAGTTTAAATCTAAGACACTAAGGTTAATTCTCAGTGAAACACTTGTTTATAATTATTTTTACTTTTATAATTTCTACAATAAAAATGCATATGATGTTAATCATGATTCAGATCAATATTTATTGTACATTTTATAATTTTGTTTTAGGAAAGATAATAATCTCTGAATCCAATTATTCCTTCAGACATATCTTGATTATTTTTTACATAGAATGTCAATAAAATACTACAATGAAAATAAGTATTCAAATCATTATTTATTAAACTATTTGTGACATTTTCATAAATTTTACATAAATACTTGAATTTTAATTGAAAAGTAAATAGGCACTTGCATAAATTTGAAATGTGGAAAATATATGAACCATAATTTGAATCCATGAGTTTTACTGTGTTTACAAAAGACTAACAAAATTTGACATAAAATAATATTTGTTCAGGTCTGGAACACAAACACTGATTCTAATGTATTTGCTTGTGAAGTTGGAATACAGCTTTAAAATATGACTTAGAATGGTTATCACATGCAGTTCAGTAAGACAAAGGCTCATGTAAATATCATGTACCATTCAACACTATCAATTAAGTATGTAAACCTAAGATAAAGCTGTTCAGGTGGCATACCAGACTAAGTGGAATTATTGCAGACAGTTTGTATCAATTAACAAAGTTCAAGCAGTTATTTAAATACTTGAGGCTATTCATTAGTCCTTAAACCTCAAAGAAATCTCCAAAGTGTAATTATATCCAGGCTGGTGATTGGCACTTAAGTTTATAGAAGGTTAAGACAGCCCCACAGGTCATGATTGAACAAATAGCTCCAGATCACAGCACTAGTGATATCTCAGAAGAACACAATGACAGGGAGAGATCTTGGTACTGCAGAAAATGCAGTTTCCAAAAAATGAGGAATTTGAAATTACTATTATTTGAGAAACATTCCAGGGAATTAGCATGAAATATATCATTATGAATAATTCAGTTCATCTCTAACACCATATGCAAAAATTACATGCAACTTTAAAAAAATGTAAGGTGCTATAAATCCTAAATTCAATCACAGAAGCAATGTTAACAACTGCATTCCCTCTTGGATATTTCCTTTCTCTGTCTTAACCAGTTTAATCATGCTCCTAAATACTTCCTCATGGTAGGCAATTAAGACTCTCTAAGTATTCAGAATATACATAGGTGTACCCATTTCTTTTGAAAAAAGGAAAAAAATTACTTAGCTGTAATTCATACTCTCCACAAGTCATAATTACAATTACTCTAAACCTTTTGAACCCAAGCTCTTTTCTGGTACGTATAGAAAACATTTTCTGCAGGAAGTTTAAAGTCATTCAGTGTCCTTGTAAATAGGCAAATGTATTTCCAATTCTTAAAATCTAATGCATATCTAAAAATATCAGCTTTACATTTCTAGATAGGTAAAAAATCATGAATGGAGACAGTTATAATAATGACCCAGAAGAATAACAAAGAAAAGAAAACAAAAACTACTTAAATAGGTCTAAAAAAGTGTCTCTCCACTTAAAGACAAAACCATTAAGTTCTCACCCACATAATCAGGAGCTGCTCTGGTTAACATTCCTTTCACACAAAAATTACATGGTTTGCCAATGTTCAAAGATTAACAAAGAGTACTTACTAAATCTATGCTGAAAACAATTTAACCATGAATGATTCAGAATTCTCTTCAGAATTGTTTTCCTGTCCCAAGTATCATCATTACAGACATACACCAGTTATCACTGAACAATCTTGTATGTACTGAATGCATCAGAAATGGACTTTCCCTGTACACACTTTAAAATATATGTGAGTGCTGGGTATAAAGCTTAAAGAAAAGAAATCAACAGATTTCTGCACTCCCATGTTTATTGCAGCACTATTCACAATGGCCAAGGTATGGAAACAACCTAAGTATTCATCAATGGACAAATGGATAAAGAAAATGTGGCACATATACACAATGGAATGTTATTCAGTCACAAAAAGGAATGAAATCCTGACATTTGCAACATGGATAGAACTGGAGGACATTATGTTAGTGAAATTAGCCAGGTCATGCCTGTAATCCTAGCGCTTTGGGAGGCCGAGGTGGGTGGATTGCCCAAGTTCAGGAGTTTGAGACCAGCCTGGAAAACCTGGTGAAACCCCATCTCTACTAAAAAATACAAAAAATTCTCAGTATCACATTACACCTATTTTAAAAGTGACCACATAATTGGAAGTAAATCACTCCTCAGCAATTGCAAAGCATCTCACAAGTTTAAATAAAATATTGGTTGGCTGCTTGTTTGTTATTTTCATCTCTTATTCCTTCCTGTCTCCATTGTTAAGCACAATTATTGGCATAAAAGAGGTCTTTAATACCCATTTTTAGACTGCATTCTAGCCTGAGCAATAGAACAAGAATCCTCCCGTTCTCTCTCCCTCTTTCTCTTCCTCTTTCTCTCTTACATTCTTTTTTTTCTTTCTTTCACTCTCTCTTTCCTCTCTTTTTCTTTCTTTCAAAAAAAAAAAACACACAATCTCATTTTATCTTCATTATAATGCTATAAAGTTGGCATGATTGTCCACATTTTACACATAAGAAAGCTGACGCTCAGAGATGTTAACTAGCTTCCCCAAGCTCACACAGTCATTTGACTTCAAAATTGATGCTATCTAACCACCTGGGAAATAATAATTGAGGCTTCAGGTAGAGTAGGGAAAATGCAGCCAGAAATCACTCCATTCTCACAAGAAAGGGAAGAAACAGCAATTATAACTGACTAGGAGCACAGTTTCCTCAGCTCAGAAGGTTTCCAAAG
>CAUYLG010029859.1:0-46359 GCA_963573385.1 Cacajao melanocephalus | reverse complement strand
ATGAGTAAGAACATGCAGTGTTTGGTTTTCTGTTGTTGTATCATTTTGCTGAGAATGATGGTTTCCAGTTTCATCCATGTGTCTGCAAAGGACATGAACTCATCCTTTTTTATGGCTGCATAGTATTCCACGGTGTATATGAAGCACACTTTCTTAATTAGAATCTGTGCCATTCTTTCAGCTGTAATCAACTGTTATCCCACAGCCCCATTAATGTAGGGGTAAAAAGTGGGAATGGAGAAGTGTCCTAGAATCTTGTGGTCAAATACCAGCCTTTTAATAGTTCTGCGTCTTCAGGATGAGACCTTTACAAGTGCTTCTTAGCTTTCCCCCCTTCTCACTTTAGGTTAGACAGAAAGGTCAGAGAGAGCTCCAGTAAGGTAAATACTTTTCTCTCTAGGTGGGATAGGTTTCTGGTAAAGTTTTCGCATGAAGAAGATAACTTTCTAATTAAGAATGTACTGATCATGTGTCAAAATGGTTACTTTCCTCCTCTCCCTGCCAGAGAATAAGGTAATTTTTTCCCAGCTCTTCACAGTGAGAACCTGCTGGGGTTTCTGGGGGTAAAACATATGAATGTGTGGGCCCTTCCCAAAACTGTAGCTCCAGGACTTTCTCACTCTCCTACTAGTTTCCCGCCTTCAGCAATTTGTCAAAATTATAATTTAAGTGTTTCTATTAGCTTAGGACTTCAGGCTTTATCTCCTGGTAAGCTGATCTCAGCTCTGAATCTCAGCATTCAGCTGTCTATCCAAATTTTGAGGTGGTTTTCTCTGCAACCTCAATTCTCTGATGGGTCCAAAGGTCATTGATTTTCAGTTTGTTCAGCTGTTTTCCTGTTGTGAGGAAGAAAGTGATAATTTCCAAGCTCTTTTCATGTTGAATCTGAAACTGAAAATATCCAGTGCATTTTCTACCTTCTATATAGATTTCATCTCAGCAAGTTTGATTTTGGTCTTTATTATATCTCTGTGCCTCAATTCATCTTTTTGAACATATGCAGTACAGTTATAATAACTATTTTTATGTCATTGTCAAAGCTGACATCTGTGTCAGTTCTGGATTAGTTTCATTTGAATGATTTTTGTTCTCACTTGGAGGTTTTGATTAGATGCCAAATACTGAGAACTGTGTTGTTACATCCTGTATATTTTTTGTATTTCTATTATCATCCTTGAGCTTTGTTCAGGGATGCAGTTACCTAGTTTGAAACAGATGGATGCTTTCAAGTTTTTATTTTAGTATGTTTTAGCTGAGTGCAGAGCAATGCTCAGAGTAGGGCTGATCCTTACCCACTACTGAGATAGGATCCTTTAGAGAACTCTACCCAGTGATCCATGTGTCCTATGTATTTCCAGCGCGACTGTTGAAACAGACTCTATTGAGTTCTCCATGTGTGGTGGGTATTCATCTTCCTAATCTTTTGGGGTTGTTCTTTCCCAGCCTCAGTTTTCTCAAGCTTGTGTGCTGATAATACCTTTACTAAACATGTGTTGTGGACCCTCTGGGGTTCTCTCTGAGCAGCTCTCTTCTCTCTAGTACTCTGCTTTAGGAAGTCTATCTGCCTTGGTTTCCCCAGTCTCAGTTCCATCTTCTTAATGCAGGGAGTCTAATGGGCTCCACTGGGACTTTTCCCTCCTCTACCATGACCTTGAAACTATCTCAGTATAGTAAGCTATAGCAACTTTAGGGCTCATTTTGTTTATTTACCCTCTCTCAAGGATTTCTGTCCTTCGTTGCAGTGTTTTAAAAATCATGACTTGACATATTTGATCCACTTTTCTGCTTGTTTCATCTAGATAAATACATTCAGTCTTTTTTACACCATTTTTGGTTGGGAATATAATCCCTAAAACAGTGTTCTTAGATAGGGGTTTCTTGAATGTTTGGTAGAATTTCCTTCCAAAACTGCCTGAGCTTGAAGATTGTTAATTTTTGGTGGGTGTATGTGTCCTCCTAAAATTCATATGTTGAAATCCAACCTCCATGGAGATGATGAAGATATGGGGCCTTTGGAGCCTTTATGAATGGGATCAATGCCCTTTTGAAAGAGGCCTGAGAGAGCTTGTCTGCCTTTTTTGTCATGTGAAGAGGCATAGAAGGTGCCATCTATGAAGAACAGACCTTCACCTTCTACTAAATCTGCTGGCACCTTGATATTGGACTTCCCAGCCTCCAGAATGGTGAGAAATAAATTTCTGTTGTTTATAAATTACCCAACCTATTTTTTTTATAGCAGCCCTAGCTAAGACATCTATTTTATAATTTTAAAATATCTACATATTTATATACAGTTAGCCCTTCTTATCTTTGGGTTTCACCTCTATAGATTTAACCAGCCATGGGTTGAAAATATTTGAAAAAAAAGTAAGAATACAAAAATGAAAAAAAAACCCATAAATTTAAAAATA
This sequence comes from Cacajao melanocephalus, assembly GCA_963573385.1. NCBI lineage: Eukaryota > Metazoa > Chordata > Mammalia > Primates > Pitheciidae > Cacajao > Cacajao melanocephalus. The sequence goes on along the minus strand of CAUYLG010029859.1, from coordinate 43,948 downwards.
TGTTTTAATGACTATTTACATAGCACTTACATTGTATTAGGTATCATAAGCAATCTAGAGATGATTTAAAGTATACAGGAGGATGTGTATAGGTTATGCAAATACTATGCCATCTTATATCAGGGACTTGAGTATCCTCAGAGTTCAGTATCCGTAGTGTGTCGTAAAATCAATTCTCCATAGATAAAAAGGGACAACTGTAGTGTCTATTTTATTCTTAGCATTGTCAATTTTTTTCTTTTTATTTTTAGAGTCTGTTAATGTTGTTAGTCTTTTTTAAAGTATAAACTTGTTTTTCATGAACTTCTCTATTTTTTGTTTTCTGCTTTATGCATTTTCACCCATCAGAGTTATTTATCTGTTTAGGTTCCTCAATGTATCCTTGTAATTGAGGCAGTTCTACCTTTATAAATATTTTAAACCATGTTAACAAGGCATTTACAGGCTCTGGATTGCTATAACTTTCTCGAAAATTGGCCATTTTATTGGGTTCGAGAATTCTTTTTCTCAATAACAATTGCCTTTTGCTTTAAAATTTCTTTTGCTAAACCACTTCCTTTTAATTAATATTTTCCTGGTATATATTTTTCTATCCCTTTAGTTTCTTTTTCTTAACTTAATATTGAATATCTGAAAACTAAACTTGAGCCCTGTTTAGAAACTAAAAAACTTACAAGCGAGTGGAATGTGAACTTCTGGGATGCTCTCTCCGGAATCACTGTGCTGATCATATCTCCTAACATTCCTACCACCAGCCTGTCTCAGACACTATTTTGGGTATGAAAAATCTTAGATTCTTGATTTAGCATTGGAAAATATTCATGATCTGGCCAAAACTCTTATTTACCAATTTAATTTTTTGCCTAATAATTCTTTTAAAAATGTTTTTGTTTCATTATAAGAATCCTTGACATTATGCTAGATATTTGAGCATAATTAGTCTAGGTTGGCAACATCCCAGCTGCCATGGAGTGGACTGCAAATGTTCTCTGCAACTCCAGGGTGAATGAAAGAAGACCACTCCTCTTCTCTTTATATTTTTTGAATTAGTCTCTCTGCTATTTTGCCTTCAGCCACTGAAAACCCTAATTTTCCAAACACCCGTTTAAAGAACGTAGAATGCTGAACCGGAATTGCCCATGGTTAGCCTCCAATTTTTCATCCTAAGGACGGGGCTGAGACTCCGGCAGGGGAAAGAATGGCTCCTGCTGGTCAGTGCTAGATGCCAGTGTCCACCTGTCCATCATGTGCTCTCACTCCCACAGCCCAGCGGTGCTTCCAACTATCCCCTGTCTGCACCTACCCAACCTGCACTTCACTCTGTAGCTCCAGCTCTGCATTTTCCAGAGTCTTTTCCATCTCCATGACCTAGAGCACTTATACCATCCTTCAGTCTCATCTAGAGACCACACATGGCCTGCACACACTGTAATCCTGTTTTCATTGTTGTCCTGTGCCATGAGCAAACTTCTGTTTTGTAAATTCGTGTGGGTTTGTGAACTGTTTGTTTTTCAAGTATGCTGTGAGCTGCTGGAAAAGAAAACAGCCGTCTATGCCCCTCTGTGTTCACCAGGGCCTTTCAGGTATTAGGTCACTAGACACCTTTTCATAGGTTCCTGCCTTGAGTGCTGCATGCCATAGAGCTCCTCCTGAGAAAAAGTGGGAGGGAGGACGTGCAGAATCTTGAGTCTATTTGTATTTCCTGAGCTACCAGCTCAGCAGCTGCCCCTGGAAGCAGAGGCTACATAACTATCTGTCTATTTGAGGAGCTAGTGTGATCTATTTCTTCTCCTTCTCCTCCACCTCTGCATATAAACTGCTGTTTTCCCCAAGGTGCTTCCCTTCATGATGACTGTAGGATTTCACAGAAATGTTGTTATTCCTTCACCAAGACTGCACAAAGCCGGGGGAGGCGGCTTCAGGGATGAATATACCCTGTGACCCTTCAAAATTGCTTTCCCAAACATTTAAAAAATTCTCCATTTTTAATCAAGAATTGTAATTGTTAATGCTCCTCTTTCAAACCCCCACATCAAATATAACCTTTTCCTAGTTATAGTGGAGAAATCGCCCCTGGTTCATTTGAGAGTCTGACATGCTCCACATACAAAATTGATAGCTGAAGATTCTTTTTAATGTAGTCAAGATGAGAGCTGTGTTCTGGCATTTTCCTCCCCACTCCTCTCTCAGCTTGAGTCATTTTGCCATTTCCTCCAGCTCTGACACCTCACAGGCCTCTCTGAATGGAACACTGAATTATTAATGCTGCCCGGGCCATCAGAGTGCCCACGAAGCTGTGCACAGCTCAGTCTGAAAGTATGCACTGAAGCATTTAGATGCTGGCAGCCCACTCTCAGCCCTGCAATCACACCTGTCTAGAGACATTAATTTACTAAATGATTTTATCACTGCAAGTTTTTAGATTACTTCATGTTTAGTTCAATTAAATATATTTTAACACGCATTTGTTAACCACCTACATTTTCCCAAGAGACGGAGGTGGGCATTATGTTCTAAGTGGTTCTTATGAATCAGCGAGGATGGCAAATTCACAAACAACAAGGCAGGCAGAGGCAGGTGTCCGTAAAGAGGCACAAGGGGCATCAATACAGAGTCCAGGTCATCATCTCAGAATGCAGGGTGGGAAACTTCCTGTCCCTAAATGACGAGGACCTAGAGAAAGGTGGGGAAGGGATGGGCTAGAGGGTATTCCAGATGAAGGGAAGGGCATAAGCAACATAGCTCAAATAAGACCAAGTGAGGAACATTAACCATAAAGTCTAAGCTGCTGGGGGTAAGGGGAGGTTTCTTAGTGTGACACAGGAAGTGTCACATCATCCTGTTCCCTCAATGGAGGCTTCTCAGTCAGACCCACACTGGAGATTCCTTTAAAGATAAAAGTCAACTGAATGAGTACTTTGAGTACTTGCTGGTGTGGGAGAGAAAACTGCATGCAGAAGTTGGAAAACTCAGGATAGAAAACTCCGGTGTAAGTCAAGGGTGAGCCGGCATCCAGTGGGGGCTTCACTTCCAAGGGGCTGAGAGACAGAGAATGTAAGTCAGTCATATTTCTGCAGCGACCAGAAGGAGGCCAAACCTCCTTGGCAAAGCAAGTTGTATACTTGGGAATTATTCTAGACTGATACAAATTTATAATGAAAGACTGAGAATATATTATTTATTAAAACCTGACTAGAACTATATAGAAAATAAATGAAAACTCAATGCATGGCTCTGGGGACCAGCAGAACCTGGTGATACAAGAAGGAGAAGAACCAGAACCCATATAGACAGACTCTTCTCGTAGATCCATCTGCCTCAGGGCTTGTACCAGTCTTTTCCTGAAGAGTGAGGAGAAGTGTTTGTTAAAATACACTGTCTTTGTCTAAGTTCCCATTTCAGAAGATCCTACTAAAATTGGATTGACTTTGTTTGCTGGAATTGTTGTAGGACCCACAGGTTCATTGTAGGACCCACAGACCAATACACTGAGACCATGGGGTTGCAGCAGAGAGAGAGTAATGATCACAGGCCACCAAACAAGGATATGAGAGGAGACCCTCAAATCCCTCTCCCCAAGGAACTTTTGGCTGGGATTTTTAAGGGGATCATGGAGGGTGAGAGCCTGGAAGATTGGGGTTATTGATTGTCTGGAGGAAAAAGGATGAAATTATCAGAATGTAGAAACTACACTCTTTGGTGAGTCAGCTCCTCATGAGATCCTCAGACAGTTGGCATCAGTGGGGTCCTACAGACCAGCTGGCATCAGGGGCATCCTTCAGATGAGCTGGCATCAGTAGTTTCACTCTTATACAGGACCTAAAAGAATTTCTCAAAGGGAAAACTTAACCTTTCACAATATTCAAGTTTGTCTACGTCCAAGGGCAATGCTTTTATTGTGATGACTCACATGTTTTCAGGTGCAATAACCTTGCCTAAAACACAGACTTCAGTAGAGCAGCCAAAGGCAAATGTGCTCTGGTTAAGTAGCAGCATGAAGCAGGTGTATATCCACGTGGGAAGTTGCTGCTCCCACCCACACAGCCATCTTGAGGTGCTCCCTGGAATCACCTGCACAGCACACTCAAATGCACGCTGCCTGGTTTGAGTCCCCATGGCTGCTTGTCTCCCCAGCGTGACCTGGTTGGCCAGATAGCTGGAAAAGGCAGTGAGACCCTGATGTCTCTGGGAGAAAGAGGTCATGAGAGGCAGTGCTCACTCACCATCTTTGAGGCTTTCCTCAAGGAAGTCCCCCTGCTCTTCCAGGATCCCACAAGCTGAGGCTCTGTGCCCCAGGGACTGAAGAGCACGGGCCCCACACAGGTCACTCCAGGGGGTTGGGAGGCCTTGGTTGTCGGACCCCAGACAATGAACCTTGGCTACGTTGGACTTTGATATTCCTGGCCTGCTTATCTAGTAATACAAAGTATTTCTAATTTAAATGATAATAATGAATTGGAAAAAAATGCTTGCATGCGTTCAGTGAACTGTGACCATCATCCATGTTACTCCTGGATCTGGCGTTGATGGAACATTATTAAGCCTTTATCTATGACACCCACACTGAGCACGTTGCTTATGGAATTAGCAGAACAGGTGTGCTCTTCTGTTCCTTGTGCTCCTTAGAACATATACCCTCCTTGTCTTATCAGAGCAATAAATGAGAAAATGTTTCTCTTAAAAGGAGAGAACAGCCACAAAGAAGTTCACATTCTTTCTTAAGTTAAGAGAACACATGTTTTTAGACGGAAAATTGTGTTTCCTTTTTACTCTTTTCTGTCCAAAGTCAGGAATATGGAGTAAATCCAACACCAGGAAAACAACTTTCTCTTCTAGAATTGCTGATTCTAGAATTAGGTAAAGCTGGGGCCACCAGCAGAGCAGGCTTCCAGCAGATGGCTGGAGCTTGGGAAATGCAAATCTTCTCTTAGCTCAGCTATGTGGTTCTTCTTTCTCCAAGAAGCCAAAGTATTGGGTGTACCCTACAAAGTCAGAACTGGGCACAGATGGGTAAGGGGGGCTGCCAGCACATTGCTGGCCAGGGTTGTGGACCTCAGGGTGAGCTGACAAAGCAGTCACTCCAAGCATGGCTGCAGGAGCACCAGAAGTTGTGGGTGCTAACGTTTAGGAGGCATCATGGACAGTGGAGGGGTAGAGAGGAGGCCCCACGTGAGGGACAGAGCAAGGGTCCACTGGCTGCTTGCACTGCCCAGCACTCCTGCTAGGGCAACAGAAGGCCAGGCTCCTGGCTGCAGCTGTGTGGATCCTGATGCCACTGCTGACTCGTCGTGCATCTGGGACTCTTTGACTCTAGGTGCCTCTTAGGGATGAAATAAGGATGAGGGGAGAGAACAAATGCGAAATGCCCAGGCTTACTGTCAGCATCTGGCAGTTTTTGCAGCCCAGGAGCCTGGAGGCAAGCCTTCACAGGAGCCCAAGGGATCCAAACCGAAGCGCCATTTTCTGCCATTTGTATTTAAACCTAACATTTTGCATGAATTTCTTTTCTACCACATGCTTCTATGAATAAAAACAAATGACTTCCCCTCATAGTTAAGCAGAACTGACATATCCTGATGGCTCCTGGCCCATGGTGCACACTGAAGAGGAACGGCAATAACGTTACCCTGAAAAGTGCTAATTCGTCCTCTTAGAAAGCTGTGGAATCGGGCACTGGAAGATGTGTTTGCCTCAGCCGCAGATGGGCAACACATCAGGTTTCACCTGATGCTCACTCCTCCACGTCTTCTGCTTCAGGAAAGCCGACCATGCCCCTGTCTGGGAAGGTGGCCTGTTATTCCAACCCCATAGCCTTTCCTCTTGCCATGCCATGTGCCCCCCCTTTCTCACCTGGACACTTCCTCCAGCACTGCCTCCTCCAAGAAGCCTTCCTGGACTCCATCAGCCCACGTTGGGCTTGTTAACATTGATGATGTGAAGAATTTGGGGTATCACCTCATGATATGCTGTGCTATATTCTGTCACCACCTTGCCCAGGATTCACAAGCAGCAGGTGACAGCCCAGATTTAAATCTGGGTCTGCCTGGCTGAGCGCCCATGGCTTCTCTGCAAACTTAGACCCAGCTGCAGCCTTCCTGTATGCCCCATTTGTTTCATCATCTCTTCACTCAGTCTCTGGGTGCTGCTGACACTGTTCTGTTTGTGAGAAAGTACCCAGAAAGACTCAAGTGTTCATGGAAGTGACCGTGCAGGCTGTGTGATCCAGCAGACAAGCTGATTGAGCACCAGAGTGGCCCACAAGAGTGACTATGGCACAGCCAGGCTTCAACCTCATTCTGCTTGGGCTCCATGCTCTGCTGAGTCATGGAAGTCTCGTGATAGAGTCAGGACAGGGTGGTGTGGGAGGCAAGGAGCATTGGTACACATGTTGCCATTAGTCAACCTTGTCTTAGCCACCAAAGCGGGGCAGGGACTCCTTCAGGGGAGGGTCTAATGGGTTTCCCTACAATGTGAGTGCTCAGAAGGGAAAGACAAATCTACTGTACTCACTCCCATGTCCAACAGAGTGCCTGGAGCACAGGGAATGCTCATTCCTGGTGTGGGGATGAGTGACTGATGGGCTGGGGAGGGCAAGGGGGCAAGGGGCCTGGGGTTCTCTTCCATCCTATCTGGGAATCCTGATCAGCTGCTAGGCCCACTTGCAGCATCTATAAAATAGGGCATGTCGCTGTTCTTTGGGCTGCTAGGAGGAACAATGAATTGACATAAGAGAGGCACTACCTGGCCCTGGACAGCAAATCCTTCAGTCTTGTCTCAAGATGGCTGTGGATGCCTGGAGGAGTCCCAGGAGGGATGCTGAGGCCAGGTCTGGGGTATAAAGAAAGTTGGGCAGTGGTGATATGAACACCTTGCATGGTGCCTGTATTTGCCATTTTGTCTTTGCAAGGACTCAGAAGAGTAGTATTTTGTAGTTATTTTCATAGAAAGAGTAAGGGGAGCTCCATCACGCCCCACGAGGCTATGGTCACTCCTGCTGTGCACCTGGCTCTCCTGTTCTGTGCCCCTGCCTTCTGCAACATCAGAATAAATCATCTAGTTAACTGGCTATGGAGCGGGGTGCCAGGAGGAAAACCAGGTGGGGAGATTGACGATGAGACAGCAGTGACTCGTTTTGCCACTGGTTGTGCTGGCATTTTGTAGACACAGCCCTGGGCTCACTCACTGCATCACCGCCCACATCAGGCCATTAGGAAGGGAATCTTTTTTGTGTAGAGTATAAAATATTGATTGTCCATCTTCCTTAACATTTTAATTGCATTTCAGAGAACACAGCTGCAGTCAGTGTGGGGCGGCCTGGTTTCCCTTTGCCCTCAGGGGAACAGATAATCTGGAGAAGCAAGAATGCAGAAAGCAGCCTTATAAATAAACCAGAAGAATTATAGTAAGGACAGCTCCACACAACCAGGTTGGCAGCCAGCCACATTGCAAACCTGCTTGTGGGAAAGCTGGTTTGGGAACAAGAGAAAAATACTAAAATCAGCTTTCTGATGTGGAAACTCAGGCAAGTGCAGGCACATATGCTCACCTTGGCTGTTTCCAGAAGTGCCTAAGTTGCCACACGCTGTCTAGCTGTGTCCCATTGAGCTGCCTGATCACAGGGACTACGTTGTATCACATAGGCTATGCAGATGTGCAGCAGGCATCAGGAGCCCAAGTGGTGGAAGGTAGAGGTGGGAGAGTGCTGAGGAACTGGCCCCTCAGGGCTCATGGGGAGCCATAGACAGTTTCTGTTCCATGAGGAGTGTGTGTGCTGCTGACTGCAGAGAGGCAGGAGACCCTCCAGGCCCTTCCTTCAATGTACCTCATCAGTGCTGTCCTTGGAGTTCTGAAGCTCCGGCTGAAAGAAGATGCATCGATCCAGTTTTAAACCATAGCTAAATAAGCCTGGGGTTGTAAATTAAATATAACCAAGCAAAGCGCCTGCAGAAACTGCCCCAAGCTTGGTTGTATTTTGAAAGCTTCTCAGCTCCCTCCAGACCATGCGGTCTCTCCAGGTTCTGACTGAGGGCAGGAGTCGCTGGCTCCATTTACTTGGCGCCTGTCATTTTCTGCTTTCTGATTTATTTTCTGCTGGCATCTTCTACAGCTATTTAACTTTTCATGAGTGTGCATGTCTCATCTTTCTGCCTATATTGCAAAATGCCTTGGGGGTTGTGACTGCACCATATGCTTCAGAATCAGCATTTGATCTCTGTTTTGAAAGGTCCTCTTCTCCCAGAGCATCACTTTGCAGGCGAAGGACCCTGGGCTGAGAGTTTGCATGAGTCTCCTGGGCTAAGGGAGGTATGAGACAGGGCTGGGCTGGAACTCGGCTCTCTTGAGGCTCAGGCTCTCCAGCACTGTTGCAAAGACTGAATTGATGCTTTTCGACAGTAGGTGAGAGGGGCACATCTCACAAAGTTAACACGCATGGTGGATCATCTTTCCTTCCTTTATTCAACAAAATCATTTTCACTGATAATCATGCAATAACCAGTAATGGTTTCTTGAGTCATTCTTTAGTTTAAGACAATAGATTAAAAAAGAAAAACATTTAATTTCAAATATGTAAATTCAGTAAATTATTTCATGTATGAAACAAAGTTCGCACTTACCAGACAAAATATATCTTATGATCTCTGCTGCTTTGCTGTGTTAGATTTTCAACACAAAGAGAAAATCTTTGTGGTCACCTGAAGCAACAGTGTTGGGATAGCCCTGGGGACGTGTGATTCCCTTTACAATCACTGTGAGACCATTGTTTCTTTTGAGTGTGCTATTGAATATAAGAACATGAAGTACCACAGGGCTGGGGCCACAAACTGCACCTGAGCAGGATTTGAATGATTCACACTTTATTGAAAAAAATGTGAATATCTGAATTGCTGTGAGTTGGGGGACATGCCATATAACTTGGAGCTCTCGAATCAACTTCCCTGTAGAGCATATTTATTAGAGAATATGTCGTGCTTTCTTTTGAGAAGTGTCTATTCATATCTTTGCCCCGTTTTTTGATGCTTTTTTTCCTTGTAAATTTGTTTAAGTTCCTTGTAGATTCTGGATATTAGGCCTTTGTCAGATGTATACATTTCAAAAATGTTCTCCCATTCCTTAGGTTGCCTGTTCACTCTGATGATAGTTTATTTTGCTGTGCAGAAGCTGTTTAGTTTAATTAGATCCCATTTGTAAATTTTAGCTTCTGTTCCAATTGCTTTTGGCATTTTCATAATGAAGTCTTTGCCTGTGCCCATGTCCTGAATGGCCAACATGAAAAAAATCTCAACATCACTGATCATTAGAGAAATCCAAATTAAAACCGCAATGAAATACCATCTCACACCAGTCAGAATGGGGAGTATTAAAAAGTCAAGAAACAATAGATGCTGGCAAGGCTGTGGAGAAACAGGAACACTTTTACACTGTTAGTGGGAAGGTCAATTAGTTCAACCATTGTGGAAGACAGTGTGGAGATTCCTCAAGGACCTAAAATCATAAATACCATTTGACCCAGCAGTCCCATTACTGAGTATATACTCAAAGGAATAGAAATCAGTCTACTATAAAGACACATGCACAGGTATGTTTATTGCTGCAGTATTTACAACTGGAAAATCTTCGAACCAACTCAAATGGCCAGCAGTGATAGACTAGATAAAGAAAATGTGGTACATATACACCATGGAACACTATGCAGCCATGGCCGAGTGTGGTGGCTCACACCTGTAATCCCAGCACTTGGAAGACTGAGGCAGGAGGATCATTTGAGGTCAGGAGTTTGAGACCAGCCTGGCCAACATGGCAAAACCTCATTTCTACTAAAAATAAAAAAATTCCCTGGGGTCTGAGGGGTGGAACTAGGGGAGGGACACTGGGGGGTGGGGAGTTGGGGAGGGATAACATGCGGAGAAATGCCAGAAATAGGTGATGGGGAGGAAGGCAGCAAACCATATTGCCATGTATGTACTTATGCAACAATCTCACATGGTCATCACATGTACCCCTAAACCTAAAATGCAATAAAATATATATATATATTTTAACAAATTCCCTGAGAGTGGTGGCAGGCACCTGTAATCTCAGCTACTAGGGATGTTGAGGCAGGAGAATCACTTGAACCCAGGAGACAGAGGTTGAAGAGAGCTGAGATCCTGCCATTGCACTCTAGCCTGGGCTACAGAGTGAGATTTAAAAAAAGAACACTATGCAGCCATAAAAAGGAATGAGATCATGTCCTTTGCATGGACATGGATGAATCTGGAAGCCATCGTTCTCAGCAAACTAACACGTAAACAGAAAACCAAACACTTCATATTCTCATTTGTAAGTGGGAGCTGAACAGTGAGAGCACATGGACACAGAGAGGGGAACAACACACGCTGGCGCCTGTTGAGGGGTGGGGGATGAGGGGAGGGAACTTAGAAGACCGGTCAATAGGTGCAGCAAACCACCATGGCACATGTATACCTATGTAACAAACCTGCATGTTCTGCACATGTATCCCATAACTTCAGTAAAATTAAAAACAAAAAGAATATGTGGTGAAGATGTGCTCATTGGAGACCTACATTTATATTATCAAAACTCAAGAGTAACCATGGTGATTGTTTAGAACTCAGACCAACTCAAGATGTTTGGGGAGAGAAGAATGTTATTGCCAACATTCTTTAGAATGATGATAATAAAAACTTGGTGATAATCAACTTTTAGTAAGTTTTTGTATTGTTTTAATGTCCTCTCCAGGCAATGCATCCCCTATTGCTGACCCCTAGGTAGGCTGTTCCCACCACCACAGCCTCAGCATGGCTTCATTGCTGCAGATGGTTTGTGATAATCCTATTTTGCCTGAGATGTGGGACTCTAGACACCCTCCTAGTCTAGCTGTCTTCATCAGAAGGTCCCTAGCGGATGAGAATAATGGTTAACTAAGGAGCACTTGCTATTTGCTTTGGCCCTAATACCCTGAGTGGAATCTCAGAGAGCATGGCTGGTCCACATGGAGGCTTTCTGTGTAGACCTGAGGAGCTACAGGGCCTAGAACGAAGCCCAGTTGAATGAACCATTCTTTCAACTAAGCTCACCTGCATATGTCTGACTTTCAACTCTGCTGGTAAGGAACACACTGGCATTGGCAAGCAGATCAGCCCATAGGGGAGGGAGAATCAATGAGAGAGAGAGATGGGGTGTCCACCCACACCTAGAGCTTCCCCCTTTCCCCGTTCCCTGTCTCAGGATTCACAGCTCAGTGTAGCAGACCAGGACAACCCGACCCTGCCGCTGGCATTGAAGAAGTAGTTCAAATAGAGAATAGAGAAGGGAAGAGCTTAGGGAAATAACAAACCCTGAATTTTCAAAGCTATCAACAACATTACATTTGGGAGCAAAGAAATTAATCCATATTTAAAATTTCAGTTGATTTTAACAAGCCTGAGGTGTGATGACACATAGAGGGGCCTCCGTGCCAAGTGAGCCCTACCAGCCTGGGAGAGGCATTGGCTTGGATGACACCGGTGGTAGTCAGCCTAGGAGGGCACCCATCCTGCAATTAAGAAAGCAGTTTCTTTTTTGGCAAACATGTGAGAGTAGAGATCATATGAGCTACTCTTTCCATACAGAGAAGATCTTGATTTATTTTTCTCATGCTGTAGAATATTGTTGGTTCTAAATGAACCAGCTTTTACTCTTTAATTCCCGGTTGAGATTGTGTATAACAATTCTTTTTGATTCATTGGTTGATTGCAAAAGTTTTTATTTTTTTAATGATCTCTTTAAAATCCATGAGAGTTGCCTGTAGCCAAGGTGATTTGAGTACTCCCTTTAAGAGGACTTGCTTTGGTACCTTTCATGAAGTATCCTTGCAAGATCTCTCTGCCGAGTCTGTAGAATTCTGGGGGAGGTTTTCGCAATTTAACAAGGAAACCTGCAGCAGCTGCTCTTGGCTCCTTCTGTCCCATGTTATTTTTGCCAGTTCTGAGTACATAGAGTTCAGCAAATGTTTCACTACTGTCTGAGCCTTCTTTCTTTGGCACCTAACTATGCAACTTAGCAGGATGCTTTTGCCAAAAGCCTCTTTTATCCTCAAGCATCTTGTGTCCTTGAGCTATTATTGACAAGGCTCTGACATGTGACAGGGACCATGGTCAGGTCTGGTTCTGCTCTTCTGGTAGAAATAGTCCGGTGGCTTCCATGGTATTATACTGAGGCTTGAAAATAATAGGTCAGGGCATGGAGCCTTCACTGAGTTCCATCCACCATCCTCTTACAAGAGGTTTGACAATGAGCAAGGCATTGATGGCTTTATTTCTTCAAGGGGCAGAAGAACTGGAAGAGACGGCACTCACTGCACTGACTCTCAGCAGCCACGTCCGTGTTATGAGAGCTGCCATGCTAGCCCGTAATCACTTGCACACGTGTCAGGACATCCTACGTGGTGGTACTAATTCTGCTCGGAACACAGGACTAGCAAACCTCTCACCACTTCTCAGCTGAACTCCACGTGGGAACAGCCCACGATGCCCCCGGAAGGCATCACTCACCATGGCCTGAATGTGAAGGAGACCCAGCATGCACTGGTGACACATGCGCTGGTAAGTGTCCCACTGGCCGGTTAGGTAGGTGTGAGTATGCAATGTTGCTTTCAGCTGGGCCGTCCTAGGTGCAGGTGCCTTTGCCACATTTAGCTCCTAAACCATGTAAGCGCGCTCAAGGCCCCCGGAAGGATGGCTTTCATTGTGGGGGCAATTGTCACAGGGTGAGGACCAGGGTCTGGGAAGGAGCAAAGGCAGGAATCAGGCTCCCAAACCCGGGAGTTGGCAGCATGACAGTGAAAGCAGATGCCAGCAAAGCCTCCCTCCATCGGACCCAGGGACAGAAAGTGCTGGCCCTCTCTGTGTGCATGTCCCATGGGTGTATGATTCTGGAGGACACTGGCTTTCCTCTGGGGCTGGTGGCCAGTGTGAGTGACGTCACTGGCTGCTCGGCAGTGGGGTGACAGCAGACATCAGCCTTTAAGTGGTGAGGACAAGTGTGGGCCGAGGACCCTGGGGCAGGCAGGGAGAGCACTCACCTGGGGCAGAAGTAGAGGCCAGCCGAGTCCCTGGAGGCCGGTGTACATGGGCCAGTGGCACTGCAACACAGAAGTCAGCTCCATGCCTAGGGCCACCCTGTGAAGAGAAGGGGCTGGAGAGCAGTCCTTCTGCCCAGCTTGCCCTCCTGCCACCTGGATGGTCTCTCAAGAAGCCGAATCTTTGGTCTTGGCTCCATGGCAGGCACTATCAGATGACTTTGGTCTCCTTCCTCTCAGTTCTGTTCTCTGTGCGTGGAGTGGTTGAATGCCATTTTGGTGCCTGTGACACCTCCCTGGTGAGAGCAGAGATTACATCTCCCCTGGTGCTGGAGCTGCCCACAGTGTGCCTGGCTCACCTCTCAGGTTCCATGCTGCCAGTGTGCTCCCCTGCTGTGCATTGGGGGTTCCTAGTGAGTGCTGAGCTCCGTTTTGCTCTTGCAGGACCACGGAAGGCCTTCCCTCACCCCACCCCCAGCCCTGTGTCTCCACTGACTGGCCAACTGCCATTCACTGAAACCCAGCTCAGTCCTCAGCCCCTGAGAAAGCTTCCTTGACTTACTTCCCAGGTGCTGTGCATGAATTTGGACTTTGACCACAGATCCTGGTTCTGTTTCCTTTCACCCCACGGCTCACAGACTGTGGGACTCCTCAGGAGAAGGGCAAGGTCGGATTTCTCCATTTTCTCTAATATTTATCATGTTCCATTGATGTTAAATGTTTTGTTTGTGTTTGTGGTGGAATTTTAAGCTTTTTAAAATTTATTTTGACAATTTGTTTTTCCTTTGTAGTCTGTAAAGTCACTAGAGAGGGATGCAAAAGCCTTTTATCAATCATATTTCTAAAGACCAAGCAGGAAAGTGTGAAATATGCCCATTGAGGCCAGTTATAAAAGCCAGCAGCAAGCTGGAGCATCCTCCCTGGGGCTGTCAAATCCCTACTCACCTTAGAGCTGAGTGTGGTAGACTCTGCTGCAGGCGTCGGGAGGTATGCATGGAGCAGATGGCGCCTCTATCCTGTGCTCTGTGGCTGCTGGGCTATCCCTAGGGTGCAGCAAACTCTCCAGGGGTCTATAAATCAGGCCCTGGGAAACACAAGGATTAAGCAAGAGGGATTAAGCTGCCCTATTTTTTTATTTTTTATTTTTATTAACTGTGTTCCTAAGCCTAGCTTGTAGTCAGGTTTAGGCATGGAGGGCAGCTGAGGCTTGTGCTATAAAGTGTTGCTACTTGCCATAATCCTGGAATGGCATCCCACTCTGCCCAGGCCTGGGAGGCAGAACCTTTCTGCAGCCGGGGCATGATGCCTGGTTTTTGTGAGGATGCTTGCCCTCCCCTTTGGCATGGGCTGGAAAGCTGCCTGCACTCCACTCTTGAGGGCAAAGTTGTCGAAAGAAGGAAGATACTTTAATTGACAATCACTTCATCTTTGGCATCAGTCACCTAATTACAGAACCCACTGGGCTCCCATGGTGGGAGATGTGTTTTCATCTAATTTGTCGCACCCATTAAACAAAAGACAGAGAATGTGTCTCAGTCATCACTTCATTCCTTTCCAGTAACACAGGGTAAGTGACTAAGAAATGGCAACTATTGGGAGGCTGAGTCAGGAGAATTGCTTGAACCCAGGATGTGGAGGTTGCACTCCAGCCTGACAGAGTGAGACTCTATTTCAAAAAAAAAAAAAAAAAAAAAAGAAATGGTAACTATATGGATAAATGAACCTAGACCAACCTCGACTATTTTTTCTGGGACTCAGTACAGAGATGGTTAACTTTTGTAAGATACGTAAGTTCAAAGTGCTTCACAAATGCTGTCTGTGCCATTACCAGAGGAGCAGGTATTATCCCATTTCACAGATGCAGGTGGTACAAGCCTGTGAGCATGCAGTGGGATAGTACTTTGTGTTTAAGCCAGGTCTTCCTGTGAGCTCATTTTACGCCTCAAAGCCTTGCTTATCCTCTCATGTCCAGAGAATAGAGTCTGCTTTGAGTGCACATGAGCACAACACATATTCCTGAGGCTGCACATTGCAGTATATGGGGGTTTGTGGGTCCCGCTAGGTGGTGAGATCTTTGAAGACATACAGGCTTTTGCAGCTCTTGGATGCTCCTGAGTCTGCTCTGATTGGGTGGGGCAGGTAGATAAGAAGCACTCCTGGAGTTCCAGAAGGAAGAAATTGGGATGTCTGATGCCCAGAACCATGGCTAGAAAGGGGCACTGAAGGATGGGTAGGGGAGGAGAGGGGTGGACAGAGACATGGGGTGTCTGAGATGGTCACCAGGAATGTTCCTATCTAGTTCCCAAAAACATGAAGCCAGCAGGGAGAGGAATGAGACTGAACATCTGCAGCCAGCATCACTCTCAGGGATGAAGGTGCTGTTTGGAGAAAAGCCACACCATCAGCTGGTCTTCTCCAGGGAGTGTCGCAAGTCCTCCAGGGGCTTGTGGTGGTGGCCTGAACTCAGGAGAGCTTCACTTTTCACCTGGGGAAGAAGGAATGTTGGAATGAATTATAAAAATGATTGTGGGATTGGAGACTTAATCCCAAGTAGCAAAACGTTTCTGTGGGCAGGTGGGAGCTAGAGGCATCAGTCTTGGTCTCTTACTCTTAATCACAATGTGATTTGTTTGTTCAGCATGAGTATGGAGTATTTCTCCTATTTGTATAGTTCCGTTCTAGGCAAAAACCAAAAACCAAAAAACAAAAACAAAAAAAGGTCATGAATGAAATGTTCCTGTGAATACAAGACATTTTGCAGTATTCTTGCCAGTGGTCCCCCAATCCTTCTTGATCAGTATTACTACCATTTGACAGCCAAGAAATATAAGCCTTGACACAGTTGAATATCTTGCCCAGTTATCACAGAAGAGAGCAGTTAGAGTACATTTACACGCAAATCAAATCTTTCTAAAATTTTAGCTTTAAGTCTGTTGGCCATTTACAAAAAAACAAGAAAAGGCACCAAAAAACCTTCAATGGGCTTATATTCTGACTGAGGGATGAAAATGAGTGCCTAAGACGTGATGTGGCCCAAAGAATAATAAGATGCCAAAGAGCTGACAGGTTACTCAGTGATGAGTTTGAGGGCAGTGCCACTCTCTGTGGGACCTGGGCAGCCAGCACAGTTGAGGGCAGTACCATTCTCCGTGGGACCTGGCTGCCAGCACGGTGTGGGCAGTGCCACTCTCCACTGGACCCGGGCTTCCAGCATGATGAGGGGAGGGCAGAACATCCACATACCTGCCTACGGAGCAGCTTGTCTTCCTTCAGACAACTCACAGGGACAGAACAGGAAAAGCTCTCTGAAGCCTGTTCCCTGTCAACGGTGGGCCAGGCAGGGGCAGGGCTACCTGGGAGGTGGGCCGAGGCCTGGGGTAGGCCCTGGGCTAGGCTGTATGAACCTGAGGCTGTAAGAAATGGAGGAATAGGAATCGTGTGAGCCAGAGAGGCTCCCAGGAAGTCACAGCGGTATGTCTACCTGTCAAAGGACTGAGCATAGAAGGAGAAACCCAGATGGGAGGCAAGGAGTGAATAAAGGCATCATTGGGAGGCCTAGAAAGACCTGGAGAATTGTTGAGAATATTTATAGATGGTGCACAGAGGCAGTGAGCAGGCTTGCTCAGGAAAGGCTCACAGCTGTGGAAGCTTTGACAGTTTAGGACTTGGCAAACTAGGCAGGTATGAGCTTATGTCATATGTAAAACAGAGGGGCCTTTGGCAACTTTAGAGCAAGCCCTGTGCATCCACCTCAGGGGCTCCAGCCTCCAGAGACATGAGCTTCCTGGAGGAGCATGCTGCAATTCCGTAGGTGCCACGTAACAGAGTACAGCATCAGGGAAGGCAGCCTCTGCACAGAAACCACCCCTGCAAAAATGCCTGCAAGCCAGGCCTCATTTGCATTCTTCTTTTAAAAACAGCAACACTGGGAAGCCGAGGCAGGTGGATCACTTGAGATCAGGAGTTTGAGACCAGCCTGACCAACGTGGTGAAATCCCCACTCTACTAAAAATACAAAATTAACTGGGCGTGGTGGTGTGCTCTCGTAATATCAGCTACTCAGGGGGCTGAAGCAGGAGAATCGATTGAATCCAGGAGGTGGAGGTTGCAGTGAGCTGAGATTGTGCCATTGCACTTCAGCCTGGGCAACAAGAGCGATTTCAAAATAAAACAAAAAACTAATGTGTTTTGCTGTTGTTTTGTTTTACTATTATCTCTATGTAAGACGTTATCTTTCATAGTTATTGCTATGGTAATATTTAAAGAAGTAAACCTAAGGTCCACCAGGATCAAAATAGTATCCTAAGTGAGAATATGTAAGTACTTTGCTCTACCAATTCCTCCAGTTATTTACCACTGAAAGAACTCAACGACTAGAAAAGGCAAAATGATATCTCACAGTGAGTAACCATAAAAAATTGAAGACTGACCTACAAAGCATCTGACAGATTTCATCTCAACTCTCAGTATGAATGAACCAGGTATCTCTACGTGAATGTTTGCAAAGAGCAAGATCACAGAACAGAAAGGCTACAAATTCCAAAGAGCAGTACCAGTGTGAATACTTTTTTAAAAATGTCAGGCTGGTAATATGCCAACATCATAACAAGATCTAAGACAGGCACATCTCACACTTGAGTGTGAAAGCCCAATCATCCCATTCATAAACCACAAAACATCCAGAGTGAACAAATTTTTTTTAAAAAAATTTTTAAAAATTATGTATGAATGAATATTTTAATTTTCATAGCAATGTATTTTTTCATGAATTCAAAAACCTGGCCGGTGTGGTGGCACACTCCTGTAATCCCAGCACTTTGGGAGGCCAAGGTGGGTGGATCACTTGAGGTCAGGAGTTCAAGACCAGCCTGACCAACATGATGAAACCCTGTCTCTACTAAAAATGCACACACACACACACACAAAATTAACAGAGTGTGGTGTCGTGCACCTGTAATCCCAGCGACTTGGGAGGCTGAGGCAGGAGAATCTCTTGAACCCGAGAGGCAGAGGTTGTGGTGAGCTAAGATTGTGTCATTGCACTCCAGCCTGGGCAGCAAGAGAGAAACTCCATCAAAAAAGAAAGAAAGAGAGATATATAAGGAACAATATTCCACAGGACATGTTTATGTGAAAAACTGAAGTGTAAAAGTCACTAGCATTAAGTAAATAATGTGGAATAACAAAAGCAGCAGAAGCTAGAGTAATATTAGATGACTGGTTTTAACGTTTTTGTAAGCCTTCATGCAAATGTTAAGAAATAATTGTCAAATTAAGTGTTGATTAGGGTCTTGATTGCAGAAAACAATTTGCGTTAGTGGATTATTACACAAGGGGGTTATTAAGGGATAAGCTCATAGAATTCTTGAGAGGGTTGAAGAAACAGAGCGTAGGTTAAGCCTCCAGGGGCAACAAACATCCTACACCACACGGTGAACCAGGTTGCCACAGGAGCTGCTGCCCCCGCCATGATTGGAAACTCTGCTCCAGTGTAATGACCTCCCTGTAGATACTGGCTCAAGAACCATGAATGTCTGGTGCTTCCCTCTCTCCCCAAGTAAACTTTTGTCCGTGCAAAATTCTCATGTGCGTTCAGAAAATAGGCAGACCCTGTATCACTTGTCTTCTTCCTGGGAGGCTGAAAAAATAACTTTTTGAATTTGTATTGGAAAAGCGTAGCTGGCCTTGGGGGCAAATACAGGAATGTTCACAAAGGGGCTCCTAAGATTCAGGATGGTTGAAATGACAGATGATCATGACAAAAGACATTATGCATACCACTGAGTCGATAACTTAGAACTAAACTTCCATAGAAATACAACAGAATCTGGTAAGTCAATGGAATTCAGGGAAGAAAAAATTCTGAAGTTCCTGTATTAGGAATGAGTCCATGTAAAGTAGCCACTTTTGAGATTTACTTAGGATAAAGTGGGCTAACTTTTTTTTTTTTTTTTTTTTTGAGACAGAGTCTTGCTCTGTCACCAAGGCTGGAGTGCAATGGTGCAATCTCAGCTCACTGCAACCTTCACCTCCTGGGTTTAAGTGATTTTCCTGCCTCAGCCTCCCAAGTAGCTGGCATTACAGGCACACGCCACCACTCCTGGCTAATTTTTGCGTTTTTAGTAGAGATGAGGTTTCACCATGTTGGTCAGGCTGGTCTTGAACCCCTGAACTTGTGATCTGCCTGCCTCAGCCTCCCAAAGTGCTGGGATTATAGGCGTAAGTCACCACACTCGGCCATGCTATCATTTTTAATATCAGTTAAAATCAAACATCTTTAATTTATTTAACTCAAGTGCTGTTGATTGTTTATTGCATTGCTGATAAAACAAAAACAGCTTTTCATGAACAGCAAATACATATCAAGTAAGAAGAAAGGACATGTGAACTGCCAAGATTTACACCAACAGTGATAAGCCATGTTGACAGTATATTCCCTTGATAAGACCTGATGAAGATGTCACTTTACCTCTATGGTCTTTCTCCCTAAAATTTGTGATAAAATAATCATGAGAAACACACCAGACAAAATCAAATTGAGGAACATTCTTAAAAACACTTAACCCCTCCTACCTGTCAAGGCCACAAAAACCAAGAAAAGTCATAAACTCTCACTTACCAAGAGCGCCTATGGGGACTTCATGTCTAAAGGGAATGTGGTGCCCCTGATGAGATCTTAGCACAGACAGGGGGCATCAGGTTACAAGTAAGATGATCTGAGTAAATGGTGGGCTGTAGTTAATAATAATGTACCAATATTGAGCCATTAGCTTTAAGAAATGTCTCACACTGGCCAGGTGCAGTGACTCACGTCTGTAATCCCAGCACTTTGGGAGGCCAAGGCAGGCAGATCACAGTCAGGAGTTTGAGACCAGTCTGGCCAATATGGTGAAACCTGTCTCTACTAAAAATACAAAAATTAGCCAGGCATGGTGGTGTGTGCCTGTAATCCCAGCTACTTAGGAGGCTGAGGCAGGAGAATTGCTCGAACCCAGGAGGCAGAGGTTGCAGTGAGCCGAGATTGCACCACTACACTCCAGCCTGGGCGACAGAGTGAGACCGTTTCAAAAAAAAAAAAAAAAATTCCATCTCCCCCCAAAATAAAGAAAAGAAAGAAAAAGAAAGAAAAAGAAAGAAAAAGAAAGTACTCACACTAAGGTAGGATGATAATAAATATGTGCTCTCTCTATATATGGAGAGATCTATCTATTATCTATCTATCTATCTATAGAGAGAGACACAGAGAGAGAGAGACAGAGAGAGATAGAAACAGAGAAAGAACTCTGTAATATCTTTACCATTTTTTTCTGGAAACTTAAAATTATTCTTAAACACATTATTGGAAATAAGCACTCAACTGTTAATAAAAGGACATACGCATAACAAATAGAACATGATGAATTGCAGGTGCTATGAAGCAAAGTGAGGCTAGAGAGAGTGAGAAGGAAGGCACGCTGTTTTAGACGAGGTGGTGGGGGAGGCCTCTGCTCCGGTGATGTGCGAGGAGAGAGTGGATAGAGTGGAAGCAAGGCCTATGTCTACTGAAGGGAAAGCACTCAGAGAGAGGAAAGAGCAAGTGCAAAGATGCCGAGGCAGAAATGTGCTTGGCAAGCTTGAAGGACAGCAAGACCAGTGTGGCTGGTAACTGATGAGAGGTAAGCGGGAAAGGGATAAACGTGGGTTGTGAATCTCAGCTAGGCTTTGGTGCCTCATCCTAAGTGAAATGAGGACCACTAGTCTGATAAACTTACATTTTAAAAGACTTGTTCTGGCTTCTTTGACTGAGCAGGCTACACTTGGGCAAGAGTGGGTTCACAGATACTAAGAAGAAGGCTATTTTATTTGTCAGGTTGAGAAAGGTGAGGGTGGCGTAGACCAGGGCAGTCATGGAGAAGCTGTCAGATTTCTGATATAGCGGAAAGCCAGAGTTTTAGCTTAAACTGACTTGTAGAGAAAAGCAAAAGGCAGGCAGCAAAATTCTTCGCGAGTGTCCTCAATGAAGAATAGTGATGGGGGGAAAGTGGCAAGTACAGGAAGTGAGACAGGAGAAAACGTGGATGGAACTTACTGCCAAGGGCCTAGGAAGTCTCAGAAAGGATGTAGAGACAGTGCTCTGAAGAAAACAGCAATGTGGACCAAGGTTACCGTGTGCACCTTTATGCTGTGTGGACGTTATATGAGCGGTAGGAGGGAACAACCCCAGCACTTCATTGGGCAATAGAGAAATATGTGTGTTCAGAGGAAGGCTAAGTTTTGATTAGAACAAGTGAGTGAAGGAAATTTCAAAGAAGAGATTTACTATATACAGTATTATTTTGCCGATGAGAGTTTGCAATCCATGGGGCAGAGTGGAAGGACTTGGGTGATGAAGGCTTGTTGAGAGATTGAGTAAGATTAAGTAAAAAAGAGAACTCAGTGAGAGTCTGCATGAGGAGTACCTTGGGCTTCTTGTTATGACAACCTAAAGAGGGGTATACAGCATGATGAAATTATTCCTAATGGTCTGGTAGGTGCAAGAGGAAAATCAGTCCAATTATCTCTCTTTTCTGGGACTAGTCTCTTAGGCTCTTTATAGCAGTGAGGCATAAATGAATTATATGTCCTTCAGAATTAAATAACATCCCTTGCCAGTTACCTGGAAACTTTTGACAGATGAATGTCCATTCCTCCAGTCCTAGACAGTCATTTATAATAAAAGAAAAAGTCGTCACATCAATCTGTTTGCTACGAAATTTCAGCTGCCTAGTCCATGTGGTCTGGCAATGGCCAGTGACTATAATGATAATGTAATTCTCATCTTTGTTCCTTTCAACATGTTTCTTTAACCTTAATCTGATTTAAAAATACCCTTGGTTTGCAGAAATTTGCCTGACAGAAGTCTTTCATTTATACTCTTACATCGGAAAGAATGGATCTTTGGTTATGTCTTAGGGACAGGAGAATTTTCTTTCAGTTCCCCTGTAATTTAAGGTTTTTATTTTGCAAGAGAAGAGGTAGGGGGAGCAGTCAGTGCTCCCTGCCCATCTCAGAGCAGCAGCCAGTGCCTTCCTGCCTGTCCACTAAGTGGGGCTCACTGTGCCTGTTTCCCAGATCTCCGTACTCCTGTGCACCTGGTAGAGGTTCAATAAAAGAAGCCTGCCAGTGATTGAAAGCTTGCTTGCTGACTGCGATCTTGATCATTTCAAATGTTATGTTCATGCATAGTTGATCTTTAAAAGATGTGTAAAGATTTTGGGATGACTTTTTCTTACCCATTTTTGTGGTTGCCTACTTTTCCTACTTTGCCAAAAAATGAAAGAGTTCTATCTACAGTTGGAGGGACTTTTTATTCTCTAGAATTTAGTTCACTTGGTTGTCTTTATCTTCAGCTGTCTTGTCAGTTTTAGAAAAGTTATGATTGTGTAGATTATCTAGCTTTATAATGTTTTTAACTGTAGGGTGTTATTATCTTGCATTTTTATACATTTTAAGCAGAAGTAGGAACTTCCTAACTAAAATTTAGGTTAGAATAAAATATAAAAAATGAATATCAAAAATACATGGAAAATACAAAAGAGAAAACATAGGTCATACAATGTGGAGATATAAAGTGATTAAAGCCCATTAGGAGAGGCAAATTAAAGACTATAGTTAATAATATTTTCAAAACAAACAAAAGGTAAGCCAAAATTCAAAGTTCATACACCCTTAGCAGAATAAATAAAAAGAACATGAAGCTACTAAAAAGGAAAAGCTTAAAAGCTGTTAGGGGGGTGCATATTGTCTTAAAAAAAAAGCAACAGTTAGACTGTCAGTTGACTTCTCAAAAATAAAAGAATTAAAAAGATAATGGAATGACATCTTCAAAGTGTTTAAATAAAAGTTCTCCTAGAACACAAGTGTTTAACTAAAATAAAAGCTCTCTGAAGACTGAGGAAAAATACCCTCAACAACCAAAAATGAGCTTAGCTTCCAGTTGAGGTAAGCTCAAGATAACAGCAGATTTTAAAACTATTTCTAAATCGACTTTTCAAACATAATAATGTCAGTAAAAATAGTGAACTAAGGACCTCCGAAGACTCATACTACCTAAAATTAATTTCTAAAATGGCAAAAATTGTCAAAATTAAGTTATGCAGAACTTCAGAAAATTACCTGTGGCTTCCTGGGGAGTGTTTATAAATTAAGAAAAGCAGCTAAATCTTGATAAGAACAGCAAGTTGCCGGGCGTGGTGGCTCATGCTCGTAATCCCAGCACTGTGGGAGGCTGAGGCGGGTGGATCACAAGGTCAAGAGATCGAGACCAACCTGGCCAATGTGGTGAAACCCCATCTCTACTAAAAATACAAAAATTAGCTGGGCGTGGTGGCGTGCACCTGTAGTCCCAGCAACTCGGGAGGCTGAGGCAGGAGAATTGCTTGAACCCGGGAGGCAGAGGTTGCAGTGAGCTGAGATAGCTCCTCTGCATGCCAGTCTGGTGCCTGGTGACAGAGCAAGACTGTCTCAAAAAAAAAAAAAAAAGAACAGTAAGCAAGCTTTGTGGCATCTAACTTTCCCTAGTTGCATCTCTTGCTCCCTATCTCAGAGATACCTTTGAAAAATAGCCCACATTACTGTGAAAGCTTCACAAGACCTAAAGGAGCAGTATTGTGTTGTAACTTCTTCAAAATCACTTCCCTAAAGAATTCTCATTATGGCACCTGCCTGATGGTTTCCACAAAGACCTAACTTATAAAGGCAACTCAGAGCTCACCCAGTATAAACAGCCATCTCCTTGCTGCACACTTTTGTTAAAGCAAATTACAGGTAAGTGTTTTAAGTTGGTGGTTGCCAGAGGTGATGAATGAGAGTTGAGGAAAGCATAGACTAACTAAAAATCCTAAAATGAAAAAGCTGAAAGACGGACCATCCACAAGGGCACAGAAAAGCGCTGACGTGACATACTCCTGAGACTCTGTGAGGTCTCAGAAGTGGCTAGGGCTGTGTTCAAGCTCAGGAAAGACCTGAAAATGGCCTAGACTCATGATTCTAGCTGACTTGGAGAGTCTGCATGGGCAGGAAGTGAAGGCTAAGGTGGAGTTGTAAATTGCTTTGCTGAGTGTTAAATATACATACAGAATCCCTCGGCAGAAACTTGGTGATTTATTGGTTTCATGCATTTAAGGAGACCTCTGTCTAATCATTAGCTGACCACTAAGCTAACTGAGTAAAGGTTTCAGTGGCCACACTTTATTAAGAAATGCAGATTTTAAAAAATTAGTTTGAAAAAATCACCAAACAAACAAACCACTACAACTACAATACACAACATCACAACAAACCCTGTGGAGAGGGAGAGATCTTATTTCTAGAATTGCTGCATGAAAATGTCCAGTATTCAACAGCAACAAAGTATATGAGATATGCAAAGAAAAAGAAAGTATAACCGAGAGCTAAGGAAAAAAGCAAGGAATAGACATCATCTCTGAGGAATCCCAGACACTGTTTTCTTAGACAAAGACTTTAAATCAGCTATTTAAAATATGACCAAAGAGCTAAGTAAAACCATGTCTAAAGAACTAAGGGAAAGTATGAGAGTTATGCCTTGCCAAATAGGGAATATCAATAAACAGATAGACGTCATACAATGTATGTTCTGGAATTGAAAGTGTAATGGAGGACTTCTTTATGAGAAATACTACAGGGAGTCTTTCAGGCTTAAATAAAAGGTACAAGAGAGTATCTTAAATTCACATTAAGAAATAAAGATGCCCAGTAAAGATGACTACATAGATAAATATAAATGACAGTATTAATACAGTTTTAAATCAGATGAATTGAAAAATAATGATGTAAAGTAATAATATTTGACTTCTATTGATGGGCACACAATTATAAAATATAATTTGTGACAATAACAGCATACAGAGAGGAAGGAGCTATGTAGGAGCAAAGTTTTGTATACTACTGAAATTAAGTTGGAACTAATCTGAATTAGATTTTTAAAAATTGATAATTAATTATACACATGGCCAATGAACACATGAAAATATTCTCAACTTCATTAGTCATTAGAGAAATGAAAAATAAAAACCATAATTAAATTGCACTTAATTACTGCTAAGATAACTATACTTATAGTATAGCTATTATATAGTTACCTATAACTCTTTTCTTTAGGCTTATACTGAAAAAATATGTTCACATAAAAACTTGTACATGGTAGCATTATTTATTATAGCCAAAATGAAAATAGCCCAAATGTCTGTCAACTGATGAAAGACAAACAAAATGTGATATACCCATACAATGGAATATCATTCAGTCATCAAACAATGGAGTACTGATGCATGCTACAACACAGATTAACTTTGAAAATGTTATGCTAACTTTAAAAAGCCAGCCACAGTGGCCACATAATGTACAGTTTCATTTACATGAAATGTCCATAATAGGCAAGTTTTTAGAGACAGAATATGTGTGAGTGGTGGTAAACCATCTGTAATGGCAGAAGTCAGGCAGGTTTCATGGAGAATACACAACTGTGTGGAGATAAGATAATGGTGTTTTTTTGCTACTGCTACTGCTGCTGCTGCTGCAAAAAAGAAATCACTATCTAATGTCCCCATAGAAAGGAGAGGAGCCTACTCTGAGTAGGTAGAGAAATTAGAAAATACTTTGAGATAAATGAAAACAAAACATACACAAAAATTGAGAAGATGCAAGTAAACCAGCATTTAGAAAAAATACGTAAGCAATTGTGTGGGAACAACTTAGATTAATTGGATGAAATAGACACATTCCTAGGGACACCAACTCTCAACTCTGACTCAAGAAAAAATCTGAATATGTATAATAAACAAAGAGATTGAATTAATAAGAAAAACCTGCTGTAAAACAAACAAACAAAAAAACACCCAGGTGCAGGGAGTTCATTAGTGGATTATACTGAATATTAAAGCAAAAAATAACAATTCTTCAAAAGCTTTTTCAAGTTTTTACAAACTTTTCCCAAAATGCAAAAAGAGAAAATGATTTCTAACCTATTCTATGAGCCAGGATTACCCTGATACCAAAACTGAATAAAGGCATCAAAAGAAAAGAAACTATAGGCCAATGTTTCTTCTGAATATAAATGTAAAAATTTCAACAAAATGCTGGCAAATAGCAGCATATAAAATATATTTAGATATATGTATTGGCAGTATGCAAAAAGGATTATACAACATGAGCAAGTGATATTTCAGAAATTCAAGACTAGTTTAACATAACAGCATTAGTCAACATAATACATTGTATTCATAGACTAAAGGACAAAAATGCAAGATTATTTTAATAGATACAATAAAATAATTTGACAATCTCCTTTACCCTTTCATGATAACAACAACAACAACAAACCTCAACAAATTAAAAATGGAAGAGAATTTCCTTAGCCTGGTCAGGGAATATACATAAAACCTGTAACTAACATCATATCAATGGTGAGACAAGGAACACTTTCTCCTTAAGATCAGAAACAGGATAAGGATGTCTGCTTTCACCACTTATATTTATTATTTTATTGGAGGGTCTAGCCAGGGTAATAGGAAAAGAAAATAAATAAGTGACATTTAGATTGGAAAGAAAAGAGTAAAACTATCTCTATTCACAAGTTTTATAATCTTGTATGTAGAAAATTATTAAAAACTCAGAAAAACAAGAATAAGAAACAAGTCCAGCAAAATTACAGGATACATGATCAATATGCAGAAATCAGTTATATTCTAAATATTAGAAGTAAACAATATAAACATGAAATTAAGAAAATAATTCTATCTAAAATAGCATTAAAACAACGTACATTTAGAAAGAAATTGAACACAAATTTCAAGGGCTGTACACTCAAAATTACAAAGCATCATTGAAAAAATTAAAGGTCAAAATAAATGGAAAGATATCCTATATTTTTGGCTGTAAACTTTCTCTCTCTCTCTCTCTTTTTCTTTTCTTTTCTTTGGTTTCTTTTCTTTTCTTCTTTTTGAGACAAAGTCTCACTCTGTGGCCCAGGCTGGTGTCATACTCCTGGGCTCGAGCAGATCTTCTATCTGGCCTCCCAAAGTTCTAGGATTGCAGGAATGAGCCACTGCACCCGGTCTGGATGTAAAATTTGATACTGTTAACATGGAAATACTCCCCAAGTTGACCAAAAGATTCAATGTTATCCCAAAGTCTTTCTTTTTTGCAGAAATTGACAAAGTGATCTTAAAATTTATGTGGAAATGCAAAGAATGCAGAAGAACAATAACAATGTTAAAAAAGATACAGTTGGAAGATTTATACTTTTTGATTTCTAAATGGACCACAACTCTATAATTATCATACCCTGTGATACTGATATAAGGATAGAAATAAAGATCTACAGAATAGAATTGAGAGTTCAGAAATAAATATTCATGTTTATAGTCAACTGATTTTTGACAAGAATGCTAACACATTTCAATGGGGAAAAAGAATAGTCTTTTAAACAAATAGTGCTAGAATAACTGTATATTCACACGTAAAGATGGAGTTGAACTTTGGCCTCACGCTGTATACAAAAATAAGCACAAAGTGAAGCACACACTTAAATATAAGAACTAAAACTATACAACACTTAGAATAACATGCAGGATTAAGTCTTCATGACCTTGAGTTTGGCCCTTCTTTTGTAGATGAAATACTAAAGCAGAGGGAAAAAAAAATGAGAAAAATGAGACTTCATAAAAATTCAAAACTGTGTACTTCAATAAACACCACAAAGGATTTGAAAAGATAACCAACAGAATAGGAGAAAATACTTACAAATCACATATTTGGATGTCAGTCCAGAATAAATAAGGGGCTCTAATAATTCAACAGTAATATGCTACTGATACAGCAAACCAAGACATCTATTATGCAACAACAACAAAAAGCAGCCTTTAGTGTGTAAGTCACACATCACTTGAAAGTCAAAGTCCTTGTGAAGCTGGTCATGGCTCAGATGAAGGCACAAAAGGTGAATCATGGCTGAGAGTTTAGAGGGTATTCTTGTACTTCTATGTGAGCTATCCCAGCTGTCTTAGTCTGGGTTCTCCAGAGACACAGAACTGATCTCTCTGTCTCTCTCATTATGGGCAATTATAGAGATTGAGAAATCCACCATCTGCAGTAGGAAAGCTGGAGACAAAGCTCCAGCCCAGGTCCAGTGGCTGAGAACCAGGACGAATAATAGTTCCATTCTCAATCTGAGTCCAAAAGTGATAGAAGACTTATGTTCCAACTTGAAGACAGTCAGGCAGAGAAATAATTCTTTCTTACTCAGTCTTTTATTTTAGTTAAGCTGTCAATGGATTGAATGAGGCCTGCTCACATTGGGGAGGGCAATCTGCTTTATTAAGTCCACCAATGCTAATATCATCTGCAGACACTCTCACAGGCACACCCAGAAATAGTGTTTCGACAAATAACTAGTTAAATAGCCTAGTTAAATTGAGATCTAAAATTAATCATGATTAATTTGTCAACTGGGCACCCATATTCATATCCTCAAACCGTACTTAATCTTAAAATAAAGAACAATAATGAGGTCATAATTCTGCCTAATATGATACAACTAACCTGTGTATAGCTGGAAACGCCCTAACCACTTCCCCAAACAAGGAGATCAAGCCCATAAGTGATGTTTACTCTTCTCTTTGATATCCTATAAATTAAATATTCTTATGTAAAATTAGTAATACATAAATACTATGATGAATCAATATATCCATGCTATACAATAAAGAGGTAAGAGGGGAAAGAAAATTATATTTCGACTGGGTGCGGTGGCTTATGCCTGTAATCCCACCACTTTGGGAGGCCGAGGTGAGTGGATCACCTGAGATCAGGGGCTTAAGACCAGCCTGGCCAACATGGTGAAACCCAAAAATACAAAACTTAGCCAGACAAGGTTGGGGGTGGGGGGCACCTATAATTCCAGCTACTTGGGAGGCTGAGGCAGGAGAATCACTTGAACCTAGGAGATTGAGGTTGCATTGAGCCAAGATCATGCCACTGAACTCCAGCTTGGGCAACAAGAGAGAGTCTCCATCTCAAAAAATCAAAATAAAATAATAAAATAAAGATATTTCACACACACATTCTTAACAAAATAAGGAGGAATGAACAAGACAATTGCAGCCTTCCTTTTTGTAACTATCACATAGTTATAACTGATATTTATAGCTTACCTTCTTCCACTATCCATTCTCTATTCCTTTTACCTTCAGCAAGCACCTCCATTGATTGTGTTTTCTCTACCTGGTGGAGTGACCATAGCCTTCATTTTTAAAGGATCTAGGCCACTAGTAGTTCTGCCTTGTTGTGGCTTCCCACTGGCCTTAATCACAGGGCATGGTAATACTAAGAGATGCCCTAAGGGGTCTTCTGTATTCCAGACATAATCTTCCTTACCTCCATTGTGGAGTAGACATTCAATTTTTCCTTGGTAGTCAGCAACAATCACCTCAGCCAGTATAGTAATTCCATTTTTTGCCTGTTGACTCAGAGGCATAAGGAATCCAAAATAGCCGGGTGGCAGTCTTAACTCCTAGTTCAATAAAATAATTGTTGTGCCTTCTAGTGGCAGCATTTCTCCCTCTGGAACTAAGACCTCTAGGCCAGCACAGCATAAGATTGTGGGAAGAGGAAGCAAATTTTTGCTAATGGGTCACTAGGGACAAGAGTGAGTGGTGCCACTCCCATTTCCATCCCTTGATTCCTGGATCTTAGAATTCTGGTTATCAGAGAAACAGCACCATATATTGGACACTGATTCAGAGTATAAATAGTCATTTGGAGAACCTTGTCGAGCCTTGCAAGGTATTGCCACCTAGCTGGTGCTGTAACGGAGTTTTCAAAAGGTCATCCCACTGTTCTGTCAAACCAGCTACTACAGGATGGTGAGAAACATGGCAACATCAGTGGATTCCACAAGCATGGACCCACTGCCACACATATTTGGCTGTGAAGTGAGTTTTTAAAATCAGAAATAGTGCTGCATGAAACACCAGACTGGGCACTCAGCAATGGCAGTAGCCAGGTAGGTCTTCGCGAGTGGAAGCTTATGTCGTTGAACCTTCTGTGTCTGTCATTATGGCCAGCCTGTTCATGAGCCCCTTGGGAGAAGGGGTGGCTGGGGAAAGAGGCTGACTTGTATCCACAGAATGGATTATCCTGTCTGCTTGATTATTGAAGTCCTCCTCTGCTAAAGCTACCCTTTGGGAAGCATAGGACACAAATATCTTCATTAGAAAAATATATATTCAGAGAGGTCCATCCACATGCTTCTTCCCAGATTTTCTTGTCATAATTTTCCAATTATATTCTTTTCAATTCCCTGAACATCCAGCTAAACCATTGGCCATAGCCCATGAGTAGGTATAAAATTGCATATCTGGCCATTTCTCCTTCCAAGCAAAGTGAGCAACCAGGTCTCCTGCTCAAAGTTCTGCCTACTGGGGGATTTCCCTTCAACACTGTGTTTTAGGGATTCCAGAAAGGGGCTGTAGTGCTGCAATGCCCACTTTTTGGTGGTGCCTACATGCCCCTTTTTAAACCAGCCCAAGCCTTCTATTCCTCAGTCAGTCAATAATAAGAAACTCCCTCTGAGGCCATAGATGCAGGCAGGGAGAAAGAAGGAAGGGTAGCAGGAGCGGGGGCCATGGACATTTGAGCCATATCTTCATGTAACTTTAGGACCTGCTCAGACCTGATCACACATATACCCCTTTTATTTGTTGATGGAGTGTTATGTGCACTTTCAACATTACAACTTGCTGGGTCAGAAAACACTTGGTTCATGAGAGCAGTTCAGGTTGCATGGTAACTTGGTGGCTCATGGTTAAGTCTCTACTAAGGCCCAACTGCAGGCCAAGAGCGGTTTCTCAAAAGGAGTGTAGAGCATGGCAGGAGTTTTCTCCAAAGTTCTCAAGGCCTGCTATGCAGTTCACCTGTAGGAGCCTGTTAAAAGCTCCAAGTGGCACCCCTATCTGCCACTGACATTTCAAGCTTGATTGCATCTGCTGGGTCATGTGATCCAAGCAGCACGGCAGCCTGCACAGCAGCCTGGGCCTGTTGCAGAGCCTTCTGTTGTTCTGGTTTCCACTCAAAACTAGCAGCTTTTCAGGTCACTCAGTAAGTGGCCTGAGTAGCACACCCAAATGAGGAATATGTTGCCTCTCAAACCCAAAGAATTTCACAAGTGGTTGTGTCTCTTTTTCAGTTGTAGGAGGGACCAGATGCAATATCTTATTCTTCGCATTAGGAGGAATATCTCAGTATGTTCATACCACTGGACCTCTAGAAGTTTCACTGAAGTAGAAGATTGTAGGATTTTTTTTTTCTTTTTTTGAGACAGGATATTGCTCTGTCACCAGACCGGAGTACAGTGGTATGATTGTGGCTCACTGCAGCCTCGACCTCTTGGGCTCAAGTGATCCTCCCACCTTGGTCTCCTGAGTAGCTGAGACCACAGGTGCATGCCACTATGTTTGAATAATTTTCAAATTGTTGTAAAGATAGGGTCTTTGCTGCCCATGTGGGTCTCAAACTCCTGGGCTTAAGTGATTTTCCCACCTCTCCTCCCAAAGTGTTGGGATTATAGGCATGAGCCACTGTGCCCTGCTACTCCTCAATTTTTTTTGTTGGATTTGCTTACCACATTCTGAAATGCAAATGTCTTGTGAGCAAGTCTAGAGTAGTTGCTACTTCTTGCTCACTAGGTCCAGTCAGTCTAATGTTATCAATGAAATGGACTCCTTGTGATATCTTGTAGAAGAGAAAGGTGATCATGACTCCTGCAAACTAGACTATAACAGGGCTGTAGAGTTGATGTACTCTGAGACAGAACAGTGAAGGTGTATCGATGGCCTTGCCAGCTGAAAGCAAATGGCTTCTGATGATCTTCATTAACAGATAAGGAGAAAAAATATTTACCAGATTAATAGCTACATAGCAGGTACCAGAGAATGTGTGTTAATTTACCTAAGCAACAAAACCACATCTGTAATAGCAGCTACAATTGGAGTCACTGCCTGCTTAGGCTTACGATAAGTCACTGTAATTAGCTCTAAGACTCATCTATGCTCCATACAGGCAGAATGGATGAGTTGAATGGGGAGGTGGTAGAAAATTATAACCTCTGCCTCTTTTAAGTTCTTGTTGTGGCACTGGTTTATTTGAGCCCTTCAAGGAATGTGGCATTGATTTTGGATTGCTATTTCACTACACAGAGGCAGTTCTAGTGGCTTCCATTTAGAATATCTCATCATAATAACCCTCACTCCACAGGTCAGGTAACTGATGCGGGGATTCTTCCAACTGCTGAGTACGCCTATTGCAATTATGCATTCTGGAATTGGGGAATCAGAAAGAGGGGGAAATAACATAGAGTGAGTTTGAGAACCTGCTGGGCCCACTATGAGATACACCTGAGCTAAAATTTCATTGATTAACCAACTTCTATAAGCCCCTATTCTGACTGGAGGGCCATACTGATGTTTTGGATCTCCTGAAATCAGTGTCAGTTCAGAGCAGGATAGAGTGGTCCCTGAAAGATCTGATTGTTTTCTCTTCCCCACTGCACAGTTACCCTGGAGTTTTAGGTCTCTTAGGGGTTTTGGGTCTTTTTGGGAAAGGCTTGGATAAAGATCAAGAGTATACATTTTTGGTAGTGTACTGTTTCTTTCCATGAGAGAACCCAGCCTCCTCTGCATTTGAAGGGTTCTGGGTCTGTAAACTGGCTTAATTCTGGGAATTTATTGAGTGGCAGTAACTCTGTGTTTTTATGATTCAAGTAAGACTTTTGTTCACTTGACCTAACACTTTTCTGCTTATACCGATTAAGTAAGGATTTAGTAGGCTTCTTCTCTATTTCACTTCTAGGACCACCACAATCAAGCAGCCAACACCATAGGTTTGTGTGAGTCAGACTATTCTGATTGCTGCTCTGACTCTACTGTCCATCAAGGTAGCCACCCCCACCCTAGCCTTGGGCCTGAGTTTCCCACTTGGCCTCTTGCACCCCTAGATCCAATTACTCCCAATGTATTAAAGTTTTTCAACTGAGTGACTGCAGTTTCCACTGTGAGGTCTGGCCTATAGTGAAGAGTGATCATTGAGCTTTTCAAGGACACCAGAGATCCCCTCACAAATTTATTTCTCATAGTACTGGTCAAAAGTATGCTTTCTGGACCCTTCCAATATGGGTGGGTATGTCTAAAATGACAACCCCACTATAGCATTCCAAAATCTTTAAGTCTTTAAATCCTTTCCTCTACATTAAAACAAGGAAGATCAGGCATCTCCAACTTGCTTATGGTGGGCCATCTTTTGATTCAAGTTTCAGCACCCAACCAACCAATTAGTGCCCTTTATCTAACTCCCTAAGCTGCAACTGTAAATGCAGAATCTCTGCCTAGTGGGCCCATTTCTATAAGTTTGTTTTGATTCAACTTTATGTTTCTTTCACCATTATTCCACACCCTCAGTATCTATTCCCACACAGCTTCCCAACTGTCTGCCTATGTAATTAGAAAAATCACTTAGTTATTTGATTGAAAAAATCAATTAGGTGAGTCTAATGCATCTCCACACCTTTATAAGCCTGTTGGAAGTTTGGTTGAATTATGTCTAGAAGAAAAGAGAGGTGGACTATCTTGCATGGCAGCTGCCTTAGGAGAGGACATTGCAGTTTCCTCAGGCAATGAGGGGGTAACACCCTTAGATGGGGTGGAGGCATGCCTACACCTATGGGAGGGAGAACTCTTCTTCTGAGGATTAGGAGGCCTTTTCCAGTGGCACAGAAGCTTCATCAGAATTTAGGGGCTCAGTATGTCCAAATTCATCAGTGCCTTCCCACATATCCCCATTTCAACCTGCAGCATCCCTTTCTAAATTTTGCTTTGAATATACCGTGTAAAGGCCGATGCTCTGCTCCATTCACAGAAGGGAGATAACTTTTTTTTTCTCCTAGGCATCAAATTGTACCTGTCTGTCCTCCCTGTGAAAAAGCAATTTGATATCGTGGGAAAGCCTTTTGATACCTAGGACTAGGTTTTATTTTACCACCATTAAGCCCTTATGCCAGAGGGTCATAATGTAATGACATTGCCCTGCAATGTTTTTCATCTCTTTTATTCTTGAACCATATAAAACTGGGAGAAATTATAAATCTGGCTAACTCTAGATACCAATTGATATAACTATTCTATTCAGTGTTTGAAAGCAAATAAAGAAGGGCAGATTTGTTTCTTCGGCAACAGCAGTGCTTTGCAATAGAAGGCTGTGGTTACTTGATATATTAAAGAGGACACAAGGAGAGTGAACATGCAGTGCTGTCATGAAGTGAAGGAAGACACAGCAAAGTGAGCAGGTCAAATGGAAGGTTCTAGACCTGGAGCTTGCAGATGTTTTGGACAATGAGACATTCACTATCTGCTTTCTCTGAACCTTCAGTGTCCCCAGAGTCTACCCTGGAGAATGCTCATCTTGGGCATGTTCTGTTACCTCTCAAAGCTGCCTTGGCTCTTACACATGGTGTCCACTTTCTTCCTCATTTTATTCTAATTCAGCCCCCATTCATTCACTTCAGTTTTCTCAAGACACTCCCGGATGACAGATAACAGTACTGAGTTCATACATTTCCCTCTTCCTTCAAGAAAGCCATAGCACTGTAGAAGAAAACTCTGTCTCCTCTGGCCTGTAGGTGGCAGTGGGCTGCAGCACGTGATGGCAATGGGGTTTGAGGGTACACCTGGAAAAGGGCATATGATTTACTAGGATTGTCCCTAGTACTAGCTGGGATGAAAGCTGCAGGGAACATGTTACACATTTACCATCTCTGATGTGGTCCAACCCTCTCGTGTAAAGATGGGTGAATGGATGCCAGTCATGCTGGTGCTGTGGATCTGTAGACTGCATTGCCATTCAGGCCTCCTTATTGCTCCTTAAACACAGCAAGCACATGCTCAGTCCGAGGCTTTGCCCCTACAGATCCTCCTGCCTGTTCTTTGCTTAAATATTAGTTTCAGAGAGGTCTTTCTGAAGACTTTATTAAAAATAACACTGCCTTTCCCCTTCCTTGCATGTTTCTTCCATGGTACTAATCATTAACTAATCAATCTATTATTGACTCAGTGATGGTAATGAACTGTCTTCCTACTTAACACACAGGTCCTTGAGGTCAGTAGTATTTGTATCATATTTTCTCTGCTGTCTTCCCAGTGCTGGGAGATTGTCTGGCACAGAGTCACCTCTCACTAAATAGCTGTTAAATAAAATAATAAATAGACTATTACATTTGCTTTCTTAAGAAGTTTCTCCTTTTATATTTTCCTTATTTTTGCTATATTTCTGTTTTCCTTCTGCTACTTTCTTTAGGCTTTCTGACTTGGGCTTTATCTTCATCTATTGTATTGGACATATTAATTAAGTTTTCAGAACTCCTCATGAGTTTATCCATACTCATGAGGAGTCCTGGTAGGGTATTTTGTAGAATGTCCTCTGTTGGATTTTGTCTGCTGTTTTTCTCAAATCAGACTGGATTTATATATGTTTGTATATATTTATGGGAAGAAAACAACAGAGGCACATCACATTGAGACTCCATTCTTCCAACATGACCTATACCTATTACTATTGATGCTGACCTTGACCCCCTGGCTGAGAGTGTGTCTGAGGTTCCTCCATTGTGAAGTTACTCTTATTTTCCTCCTTTCCATATTTCCATATTTCATTGATAGGAAGCCACTATGGAAAGCCCACATACTTTAGGGGAATATCTACATACAATTTTTGAAATTCTTCTGCACGAGAGATTGGACTCTCCCCATATTTATTCAATAATTTCTTTATATGAGTATGAATTCATGGATATTTATTTTATACTTTAAGCTAAAAATTTTATACTGCATTATTTATTATGCTGTTCCAACTGTTCCAGCTTTGACCACTGGGGGCTCTTTCAGTTGGCTTCTGTGCTCCCTTGACATACCCCATCTGTGTAGGCTTATATGTTTTTGAGAACTTCTGGCATTACAAGACATGCAATCCAGACCCATATTGCATATTCCTGTATTGTATCAGCCCTAGAAACAGCCATTTCTCCAAGGATCCCTGCTTTCCTTTATTGGAGAATCATAGTATAAACCAGATCTAGGCACTAGCCATGCTCATTACTACTTACTTGTGTATAGTTGCTTCTAGGCCCCCTCAGCTGATCTAGCAAGGCAATTCTGTGCATATACAACCCTGTGCATATACACATATCCACAAACATTTCTTTTTTTCTTTTATTATACTTTAAGCTCTGGGATACATGTGCAGAATGTGCAGGTTTCTTACATAAGTATATATGTGCCATGGTGGTTTGCTATGTGCATCAACCTGTCATCTAGGTTTTAAGCCCCACATGTATTAGATATTTCTCCTAATGCTATCCCTCCCCTTGCCTCCCCCCCACTCCCCAATGGGCCCCTGTGTGTGATGTTCCCATCCATGTGTCCATGTGTTCTCATTTTTAAACCCCCACTTATGAGTGAGAACATACAGTATTTGATTTTCTGTTCCTGTGTTAGTTTGCTGAGAATGATGGGTTCCAGCTTCATCCATGTCCCTGCAAAAACATGAACTCATTGCTTTTTATGGCTGCATAGTATTCCATGGTATATATATGCCACATTTTCTTTATCCAGTCTATCATCAATGGGCATTTCAGTTGGTTCCAAGTCTTTGCTATTGTGAGTAGTGCTGCAATAAACATACCTGTGTGTTTTATAATCCCATTACTGGGTCAAATGATATTTCTCTGGTATTTCTGGTTCTAGATCCTTGAGAAATCACCACACTGTTTTCCACAATGGTTGAACTAATTTACAATCTCACCACCAGTGTAAAAGTGTTCCTATTTCTCCATATCCTCTGTAGCATCTGTTGTTTCCTGACTTTTTAATAATCGCTATTCTAACTGGCATGAGATGGTATTTCATTGTGGTTTTGACTTGCATATCTCTAATGACCAGTGATGATGAGGTTTTTTTCATATGTTTCTTGGCCGCATAAATGTCTTCTTTTGAGAGGTGTCCATATTCTTCACCCACTTTTTGATATTGAGTTGTTTTTTTTCTTATAAATTTCTTTAAGTTCCTTGTAAATTCTGGATATTAGCCCTTTGTCAGATGGATAGATCGCAACAATTTTCTCCCACTCTGTAGGTTGCCTGTTCACTCTGATTATAGTTGTTTTTTTTTTTTTTTTTGCTGAGCAGAAGCTCTTAAGTTTAATTAGATCCCATTTGTCAATTTTGGCTTTTGTTGCTTTTGATGTTTTAGTCATGAAGTCTTTGCCCATGCCTATGTCCTGAATGTTATTGCCTAGGTTTTCTTCTAGGGTTTTTACGGTTTTAGGTCTTAAGTTTAAGCCTTTAATCCATCTTTAATTTTTTTATAAAATTTTGCATAAGGTATTTATATAAACTTTGTATATAAATTTATAAATTTTATATATAAATTTTGTATAAGGTATAAGGAAGGGCTCCAGTTTCAGTCTTCTGCGTATGGCTAACCTGTTTTCTCAACATCATTTGTTAAACAGGGAATCATTTTCCCATTGCTTGGTTTTGTCAGGTTCACCAAAGATCAGATGGTGTAGATGTGTGGTGTTATTTCTGAGGCCTTTGTTCTGTTCCGTTGGTCTATATATCTGTTTTGGTACCAGTACCATGCTGTTTTTGTTGCTGTAAACTTGTAGTATAGTTTGAAGTCATGTAGCGTGATGCCTCCAGCTTTGTTCTTTTTGCTTGGGATTGTCTTGGCTATAGGGGCTCTTTTTTGGTTCCATATGAAGTTTTAAAGTAGTTTTTTCTAATTCTGTGAAGAAAGTCAATGGTAGCTTTATGGGAATAACATTGAATCTATAAATTACTTTGAGTAGTATGGCCATTTTCACAATATTGATTCTTCTTATCCATGAGGATGGAATTTTTTTTTTCCATTTGTTTGTGTCCACTTATTTCCTTGAGCAGTGGTTTATCTACAACATTTCCATATGAATTAATCTATATGGATGTTAAGCCAAACATTAGTTTCAACTCCCTTCTCCAATGCCAAGGAAGTACCATGTGTCCAAATGACCCATTCCAGCCTTTCTTTCCTGTAACTTCCCTCTCTGAAAGTGAGAAAACTGGCTTTCACCTTCTGCTATCCCTGTATTTCAATTCCACTATGCATAATTATTTCAGAACTGTTAACTGAACATCTATGAAAATAAAATTTACCAATTAGAGTGCTTATGCACTGTCTCCTTTGCCTTTAGTCCTACTGTCTCCACTCATTTTCAAAGGTAGTCAGGTCAGCACTTTTTCCCACACCCTCTCAATGAAGATGTGTTGTATATTTGTAATACAGTTAGACTCTATTATCACTACCTGTATTCCATTCTGGGATACCCCAACTTCCTAAATGTTTTTGTTTTGTTTTGTTTTAGAGACAGGGTTTTGCTATGCTGCCCAGGGTGGAGGCAGTGACAATTCACAGGTGTGATCATAGCCCACAGTAGCCTGGAATTCCTAGGCTCAAGCAATCCTTCTGTCTCAGCCTTCCAAGTAGGTGGGACTATAAGTGCATGCTACCACACCCTGCTCTAAGTGATTTTTTTAACTGTGTGTGTGCTAGGCTTCACTTCCTGTGTTGTAAGTTCCATGGGTTTTAACTAATGTGTGTTGCTATATGTGTCTAGCTTTACAGTATCATACAGTATCATCTAGATCCTATGCAGATATATGTTTTCTAAGTATTTTCTCCAAGTTACTTTTTCTGCATCGAATGGTGTGACAATATGTTTTTCTTATTTAGTTTGCTAATATAATGTATCACATTGTTTACTAATGCTGTACCAGGCTTGCATTCCTGAAATGAGCCACATTTGGCTATAATATGTTCTCTCTCTCTCTCTCTCACAGACACACACACACACACACACACACACACACTCAGCCTTTATATATTGTATATTACATATATAATATATATACAAACACATATGTTGTATTGCTAGATTCTATTTGCTAATATTTTATTAGCAGCAGTAGTTTTCTTATGATGTATTTATCTGGTTTTGTTATTAGAGTAATTCTGTAGTCAAAAAATGAGTTGGAAAGTGTTCTCACCCATATTATCTGAAAGATATTGTGGAGAATTGATATTGGTTCTTCCTTTAACATTTGATAGAATTCTTTAATAAAACTTTCTGGGCCTGAGGTATCGTAAAAGTTTTTAATTATTAATTTCATTTCTTTAAGAGATGTAGGCTATTTGTCCAGGGCAGTGGCTCATACTTGTAATCCTAGCACTTTGGGAGGCTGAGGTAGGTGGATCATTTGAGGTCAGGAGTTTGAGACCAGCCTGGCCAACATCATGAAATCTCATCTCTATTAAAAATACAAACATTAGTTGGCGTGCTGGTACACACCTGTAATCCCGGCTACTCAGGAGGCTGAGGTGAGAGAATTGCTTGAACCTGTTAGGTAGAGGTTGTAGTGAGTAGAGATTGCGCTACTATACTCCAGCCTGAGTGACAGAGCAAGGCTCTGTCCCCCACCACACACACACACACACACACACACACACGCACACATACAAAAGATGTAAAGTATTCAAACTATCTATTTAACCTGTGTGAGTTTTAGTAGTTTTGTTCTTCCCATGAATTTGTCACTTTATCTAGGTTATAAAATTTGTGGGCATAAAGTTTTTCACAGTGTCTGTCTGTTTTTGTCTTTTTAGTCACCATGTGATCAGCCATGGTGAAGGTCTTTCGTTTCTGATATTAGTAGCTTGTGTCTTAGCTCTTTTTCTCTTGCTTGGCTTGGCAAGAAGACTTTCAATTGGATAGATTTTTTTGAAAGCCCTAGCTTTTCATTTTGCTGTTTTTTTTTTCTTGTTTTCTTATCTCCAATTTCATTGATTTTCCCCTAATTTTTATTATTTCCTTTCTTCTGTATTTATTTACTATTATTTAGAGGTGTGTTTAATCTCCAAGTATTTGAGGGATTTTCCAGCTATAGTTCTACTGGTGATTTCTAAATTACTTCCAATGTCATCTGAGAACATCACTTGTATGACTTCTATCATTTTAAGTTTGTTTTGGCATTTTTGTATGGCCCAGAATATGGTCTATTTTGGTGAAAGTTTCATATTAACTTGACAGTAATGAGTATTTTGCAGTGGTTATATAAACTGTTCTATAGATATCAAGTAGATTAAGTTGATTCATGCTGTTGTTCATCTATACTTTATTGACAGACAGCTGTTATTGATAGACAGAGGAGTGTTAAAATAACCAACTATTATAGTGGATCTGTCTGTTTCCCCTTTCACTTACATCGGGTTTTTTTCACATATTTTGATGTGCTTTTATTAGATGCATGCACAATTAAGATTCTTACGTTATCTTAGAGAATTAACTCCTCTGTAATTAAATAACACCCCTCTTTAACTTTGATTATCTTTTTTGTTCTGAAGTCAGCTTTGTCTTAACTTAATATAGCTATAATAGAAGAATATAGTTTTCTCTTGATTGGTGTTAGCAGGGCATATGTCAGTCAATCTGTTTACTAATAAACTGAATTGTGATCCTTAACATGGGATTCTTATAGTCAGCATATAGTTAGTTTACTTTAATCCTCTCTGACAATCTCTGAGTTTTAATTGGTTCATTTAGATCGTTTATTATTTAAGTGATTGTCAATACAGCTAGATTAAGATCTTCTAGTGTGTAACTGTTTTCTATTTGCTGCATTTGCTTTTTGT
Source organism: Cacajao melanocephalus (assembly GCA_963573385.1). Classification (NCBI taxonomy): domain Eukaryota; kingdom Metazoa; phylum Chordata; class Mammalia; order Primates; family Pitheciidae; genus Cacajao; species Cacajao melanocephalus. The sequence continues at coordinate 3,082 of CAUYLG010029859.1, read as the reverse complement.
TTCTTTTCCCTCTTTTTCTGCCTTCTCTTGTTTTAACTGAACATTTTATATGACTTCAAATTATCTTCTCTCAGCATATCATTTATATTTCAAGAAATAGTGATTTTCCTAGAGTTTGTTACATGTATATACATATATATATATATATATATTTTTATTATTAGTATTTATTTATTTATTTTTTTGAGACAGATTTTCGCTCTTGTTCCCCAGGCTGGAGTCAGTGGCGTGATCTCTGCTCACTGCAACCTCCGCCTGCCAGGTTCAAGAGATTCTTCTGCCTCAGCCTCTCAAGTAGCTGAGATTACAGGCATGTGCTGCCACGGCCAGCTATTTTGTTTTTTTGTTTTTGTATTTTGGGTAGAGACTGGGTTTCACAATGTCGGTCAGGCTGGTCTCAAACTCCTGATCTCAAGTGATCGGCTTCTCTGCTTGATCTTTTTTTTTTGTAGACAAGTTCTCACTCTGTCACCCAGGCTTGAGTGCAGTGGTGCTATCATAGCTCATTGCAGTCTCCAAGTCCTGGGCTCAAGCGATCCTGCCACCTCAGCCTCCCGAGTAGCTGGGACTACAGGCATGCCACCGTGCCAAGCTAATTAAAGATATATATATATATATACACACACACACACACACACACCCCATATATATATATACACACATATACACACACATATATATATACACACACACACACCCAAATATATATACACACATATACACACACACACACGCACACACATATACACACACACACACACACACATATATTTTTATAGAGATGGGGTCTCACTCTGTTGCTCAGGCTTGTCTTGCACTCTTGGGCTCAACCAATCCTCCCATATTGGCCTCCCAAACACTGGGGTTACAGGCATGAGCCACTGTTGCCAGCCTGTGGTATACATTTTTACACATCTAAGTCCACCTTTAAATAGCCCTATACCACTGAACGTGGAGTGTAGGTACCTTATATTTACAATTTCCCCTCCCATCCCTTGGACCATTGTAGTCATTCATTTCAGTTGTTCATATGCTATAAAAAAATCAAGTATATCACTGGTACTATATATTAAGTATATAGTTTTAAATATATTGCTTTTGGATCAATGAAGAATAATAACAATGACATATTTTGTTTTACCTTCATTTATTAATTCTCTGATACTCTTTGTTGCTATATGTGCATCTAGTTTCTGCCTGTGTATTTTTTCTCTGTCTAAAAAACTTGTTTTGTCATTTCTTGTGGAGAACATCTGCAGACAGTGCATTCTTTCAGTTATTGTTTGAGGAAATCTTTATTTCTCCTTTATTTCTGAAATATAATTTCATTTGATGTAAAATTCTATGATGGTGTATTTCCACCCTACATTTTAGATATTTCACTCCACATTCTTCTTGCTTGTATGGTTTCTTAAGAGAAGTCTGATGTCATTTTAATTCTTATTTTTATACCAGTAAGGTGAGATTTTTCTTTTCCTGGCTTTATTCAAGATTCTCTCCGTGTCTTTGGTGTTCTCTGATCTTCCTCGATGTGTGGTTTGTTGCCTGCAAATTCTGAAAACCTCTTAGCTATTATTGCTGCAAGTACTTCTTATGGTTTGCTCTCTCTTTTTCTGGTATTTCAATTACATGTATATTACACCTTTTTATAACACCCACAGTTCTTGTGTTTCTTAGGGTTATTTTTGTTTATCTTTTTGTATTTTACTTGTGTTACGTTGGAAAGATTCCATGAACCTTTTTTGAAATTTACTAATATTTTACTCAGTTGTGTTGAATCTACTGATAAGCCCATTGGAGGTATTCTTCATTTTTGTTATTGTTATTTTGATTTCAAAATTTTTCATTAGATTATTTCTTACAGTTTCCATTTCTCTACTAACATTTTCTATCTAATCTTGCATATTATATTCTTTCTCATTGGCACTCTTAACCTATTAATCATAATTATTTTAAATTCCCTGATAGTTTCTGCATGGTTGTCCCATCTGAGTCTGATCCTGAGGCCATTGTCTCTTCAAAGGTTATAGTAGTTAGACAAGCGTCTTGCACCCATAGGGCTTATGCCAATGCAGGGAGACAGAGCACAAACACATAAATGCATTCCAAAATACCAGATAATAAGACCTCCTAATAAGAAAATAAATCTGGTTATGTGGTAGGGAGTGCTGAGGGGCTCCTTAGGGCTGGAGACAGCCCCTCTTCCCACCTTGAGCAGGGTGGAGCCCAAGAGAATTTGAAGTCAAACTCTATTGCCTTCATAGTCTTCTTCCAACAGTCTTTCTCTCACTACTGTTTCTGACATATGTGCCCTTGTTTTGTCTTCTTGTTTCCCAGGAACCACCAAATAGACTTCTGGAAAGAATAAGCATTCTCCTTTACATTAAAGCTCACAGAATTCAGTTGTCAGTGACCATAGCGGCCAAATAACTATTTTTATCATAATGTTAATCACTAAAAGGTATAAATTCAGTATAAGGAAGGATAATTGAAGAAACCTACATATCAATCCAAGGAAAAAAATCATTATTTAATTACAGATTTTGCAAAACAAGGCTAGGTAGAGATTTTGGTAATTATTTTAGATAAGTAATCTTTCCCTCACTCTTTCTTGAGAAAGGGAAATACATAGAGTTTTTATTTAAGTACAGTAACACCTGAAGAATGAAGCAGAGAGGAATAAATGGAACAGCTATTTATTAAACTAGGAGACTTAATAGGATCAAGAGTCTCCCAATACAATAGGCAAAATGTATAGAATATAGTAGAAAAATCACTTATAGAAAAAAAATAGTATTTTTTCCCATTCTGTTGGTTGCCGATTCCCTTTAAGAATTGTTTCCTTTGCTGTACAGAAGCTCTGAATTTTAATTAGATCCCATTTGTTTATCTTGGTTTTTATTGACATTGCTTTTGGTGTTTTATTCATGAAGTACTTGCCTATGCCTATGTCCTGAATGGGTTTTCTTCTAGGGTTTTTATGGCTTTAGGTCTTACATTTAAGTCTTTAATCTGTCTTGAGTTAATTTTTGTGTAAGGAAGGGATCCAGTTTCAGTTTTTCACATATGCCTCACCAGTTTT
>CAUYLG010029858.1:0-56237 GCA_963573385.1 Cacajao melanocephalus | reverse complement strand
ATTTTTTCATATGTTTGTTGGCCTCATGTATGTCTTCTTTTGTAAAGTGTCTGTTCATATCCTTTGCCCACTTTTGATTATTTGTTTTTTTCTTGTAAATCTGTTTTAGTTCCTTGTAGATTCTGGGTATTAGCCCTTTGTCAGATGGGTAGACTGCAAAAATTTTTTCCCATTCTGTTGGTTGTCAATTCACTCTAATGACTGTTTCTTTTGCTGTGCAGAAGCTGTGGAGTTTGATTAGGTCCCATTTGTCTATTGGCTTTTGTTGCCAATGCTTTTGGTGTTTTGGTCATGAAGTCCTTGCCTATACCTATCTCCAGAATGGTTTTGCCTAGGTTTTCTTCCAGGGTTTTTATGGTGTTAGGTCTTATGTTTAAGTCTTTAATCCATCTGGAGTTAATTTTAGTGTAAGGTTGTTAGTAAGGGGTCCAGTTTCTGCTTTCTGCACATGGCTAGCCAGTTTTTCCAACTTCTTAAGTTGAAGTATTGATTCACTAGCATACCAATGATTATATCTCCAATCTATCTCATTTTCCATTTAACTGCATTTTTTATACTTGCAACAAAATTAGCCATTACCTTTATTAATATAAATGTTATGGTCCTTCCTTCCTATCTCCCTCTCTTTATTTCTGACTCCTTTCTTCTCTCTTTCCCTCTCTTTCCAGTTTGCTCCTATAGGCAATACCACCATGTATAATTCCCTCAGCATATGTATCAGAGATGGAGGGGCTGAGTTCTAGAGTGTGCTACTTTAGGTTTCAAAATGACTAGCTGTAAAGTGGTTGACTCTATAATATAATTGTAGGAAATTAGTTTATACATTATTCAACTGGAAGGTTGTGATTTCTCCATAAGGAAAGACAAAACTTTATTGGAGAAAGCCTTTTAGGCTTTGGCTCCCTCTCCCCTACTTCCCACATTCTTAATCTCTGACATATGAACATGGTGACTGGTTACAGCAGTGATTTTACAATGATTTGAAAACAACAGTGTGGTGAAGGTCCAAATCCTAAAGATAAAGAGAGTCGGGAAATGGAAAACATCGAAACCCTGAGATTGTCACTGAAGCCCTATAATAGCCCTTGATGGCTTTTAATTAGTCTGCTTTATTTGCATAAGAAAAATAAACCTATTCCTTTTAAAAAAAAAAAAAAAAAACGACTTTGTAGATTGATCAGTACTAGCAACCAAAATAATTTTTAATAATCAGGTGAATTTATATGTGACTTAAAATGCATAAGTAAGAACAATATATGTATTTATATTTTCACGAAGAAATAATGATCACTAAAATAGGCAAAATAATTGTATTTGCTTTCTACTACTAGTGGGGGAGCTTCTACTCTTTAAAAATGTTTTCTCTTCTGCAGAACTTTCTCTACATAATATTTTACTTACCAAAGCTTAAAATAAAATAAATGTATCTTTAATGCGCTTAATTTAAGAATAAACTTATTTACTTTTCCTTCATGGTTTTTAATAGTTTGTAAAACATACATATTAATATGAAAGAGGAAACCAATCAATTTTTTAAGTGGGAAGGGTACTTCTGAGGCACTGCTAATGCTTACTTCTCTTACTGCCCAATTGCTTCTTCTTGCTCACTGCACAGAAAAGCCAATAAAATGAAAACAGTAAAAATATTGCTGCAGAGAAAACACTTAATTATGGCAAAGCAGGCACAGAAAAGGACAGAAGATAATTCTCAAATCCGTTTTCCTGAGAATTCAGAGGCTAAGGGTTTTCAAAGATAGTTTGGCAAACAGGGGATTAGGGAATGAGGAATGCTGATTAGTTGGTTTGAGGATGAAATCACAAAGGGCCAAACTGTCTTCTTTAGCCGAGTCAATTACTAGGCTGAGGACAGGATGAGTTGAGTCAGTTTCTTAGCATGGGTTACCTGTCCTGGTGGCACCAGCTGATGTATCAGAATGCAAGGTCTGAAAAATACCTCAAAGACAATTCTTAGGTTTACCATAATGATATTATCTATAGGGGCAACTGAGGAGTTTGCAAATCCCTGACTACATGACTCGTGAGGCATAACTCTAACCAAGTGGCCAATTTATTAGTTTTACAAAGTTCATTTGGTTCCCCAAGCAAAGAGGGTTTTAGTTTCAAGAAGGGACTATTATTATCTTTGTTTTAAAGTTAAACTATAAACTAAATTCCTCCCATAGTTAGCTTGGCCTACATCCAGGAATGAGCAAAGACAGTTAGCTTGTGAAGATAGAAGCAAGATGGAGTCAACTATGTCAGATTTTCTCGTCACATTTTTTCAAATGCAGTATCACTTCCAGGTGACAGAAGTGCCATTAATTGAAATAACTAGTCTCTCTCCACCTGCTATTATTCTAATTGTTGAGTATGAAACTTTCAATCTTTCCTTTCTCCTTTATTTTGTAAGTAAATCTGTCTACAGAAAGGGTTTTTCTGTTCTGATCTTTTAGGTTTAACCACCCTGCATGGAAGGCCTGCCACCACTTTGTGGGTGTGGCCGAATCCTCCAGATGCTCATCAATATCTGTATTCTTTTCCTTTGCAGGCATGCGCGCGCACGTGCGCACACAGACACGCGCACACAAATACACATTAAAATGTCAGATTTTTTTTCCATTAGAAATGATGATGTGAATAATTTTTTATGTAATGGGAGGTGAATAAAAATGATATGCAACCTTTCAGCAACCCCCACAAACAATAGAAAACAAACAAAAAGGAAACTTTCACATGCTCTTTACTATACGGGCTGACACGGAGATGATGGCCAGGACAATTTGGAAGCTGAATGCTGAAAATAATACAATTTTTATGCTGGAATAAAATGACCTCACCAATCTGTGCAGCTTCTCTCCAGCTTAATTAACAGAAAATAATTTACTGTGTGTTGGAGACATTGTATATTTTTGGTCTCCTCATAACAGCAATTAGCCTATACTAACTGATTAAGTGGGCAAGTTTGTCTAATCTAGGTTTTGATATTAGGATATGCAAATGCCACTGATTATGAAATATTATTTCAAACTACAGTAGTATCTTACCAAAGGTAGGTTGAGGTTATGTATTTGGAGTTTATACCCAAACCTATTTTTCTCTGGGTTCGGTACCTGAATAGAGAATGTAAGTGCTATTTATTAGACCCACTCCAAGATCCCAACAACAGCACGGTATATTATTAGTTCTTGCTCAGTGGGGAAGTTGCCCTTATCCCCCAGTTATTAGAATTACAGTCATTAGTGTTCTTAATAATAATGGTCTCACATCCATATGACCTTTTACAATTTTTCACATATTTTATATATTACCACGTGATAGCATTTAAAAAATTAAAAAATATTGGACACCTCTATATAGAAACATGAACTAGTCACTTTAAAAGATTAAATGTGCTAGATATTTACAGAAGATATTAAATTCTTGTTTTTAATTAGACTCTTCCTACATTTTTGTAAAAATAATATTAAACTAGATAAAGTGGTGATGAAAAATGTTGCAACATGAAGAACGTCAAAACATATGCTTCAGGAAAACTAGATTGACTATTATATATATTAAATGTAGGAAAATAACTTGTCAGGACTTTTCAAATTGTAAAATATTATAAATAAATAGCCTTTTAATATTCAGTTTACCTTTTTAAGTTTTATGATTGGATTTTGAAAATAAACAGTTTTATGCTGAAAAAGTGACAAGTTAAACATTTCAAATAATATGTCAAATATAATTAATATTGTATATAATTTTTATGTACAGTAATTCATTAATACTCACCAAATATAAATATGTATTTAGCAAAGTATAGATAAAATTTAAAGTTCTGTCTTTTTGCTTCATCAACCCTTTTTACTTTCTACTCTTTCCAGAGACAATTGCTAAAGTTATAGTTTAAATGTTTTAGTTATAAATATGTCTTTTCAAAAATATGATTTTGGATTTTGCTTGCATGGAACTACAGAATATCATTTTTCACTAGACATTATAGTTATGATGTCAACATATACATAGGTTTATTCTGACTGTGGTATATTAGTCATCACATGGTATAATATTGTTTATATACCTATTTCCTATTCACAGACTTTTGAACACTTTTCTTCTGTTAACATTTTCAGAGAGCATTCTTATCCATGTCTCATTATTCAGAGTTTTCAATATTTTTACAGTTTTGTTTTAAGTTTACACATAACAATTGTACATATTTATGAGGTGCAGTGTGATGTTCCAATACATATATACATTGTATAATGATCAAACCAGGACATTCACATATCCATCACCTTAAACAACTAATTTCTTGGTTCCAAGAACATTCACAATCCTTTCTTCTGGCTATTTTGGAGTACACTGTTGTTGACTACCGTCATACTAATGTGCAATAAAAGCCAGGACTTATTCCTCCTCTTTTCTAACTATAACTTTGTACCCATTGACTAACCTTTGCCCACGTTTACTTTCTTTTACTCTCCCCAGACTAGTAATCAGAATTCAACTCTATTTCTATGAGATCAACCGTATGATACAACAGTCTCATTATTAGTTATATATCCAAAGATAATCGAGTCAGTATGGCAAAGAGATATCTTCACTCACATCTTTGTTGCTGCACTATTCACCATTTAAGATATGAATCAACTGTCTCTATCAACAAATGAATGAATTTAAAAACTGTGGCATTTATACACTATGAAATGCTGTTCACCCATAAGAAAGAACAAAATCCCGTCATTTGTGATAACCTGAATAAAAGTAGAGGATATTATGTTTAAAAAAATGAGCCAAGCACAGAAAGACAAATGTCACTCATATGTAGAATCAATATTTTTCTTGTATCTTCTTAAAGTACTTTTGCTCTAATGAGAATTTCATTTGCCACAAAAATTCTGGGAAATTTCATTGAATGTGTTTGAGTATATAAATTATTCTGCAGATAATGAACATCTGTATAACACTGAGTCATCTCAAAAATGAACATCACATATTTCTTCATTTATCACATTTTTATTTCATGATATACAATAAGTTTTTTCTATAAAGTCATTGCACATTGCACTTTTCATTATATGCCTAAAATATTTTTCTACTGTAATTCCTAATAAGAAATTTCTTGTGTATAAAAAGGCTATTAATAATCATATATTGATTTGTATTCAGTATTTTGCAAAATTCCTTTATTGATACTTTTCTTAAATTATATTTTCTGTGCTATTTTACATAGACCAACATGATATTTTCAAATATTAATCATGATTTGTTATTCCTAATTTTAATATTTCCTCATTTTATCTCTTCTTTCTTTTACCAGCTTGACCTCTGTTACAATATTTTATAGGCACACTATGCTAGTCGTGTTATTAAAATTTTAATTTACATGCATTAAAGCAATTCGAATGACACTTATGAAGTTAAGATATGAGTAAGTTATATTTAATATTTCAAAAGCAAATATTAAATCATCATCACATTCATATTTAATAATATATCTAGTAATGATAAAAGGCAAAATATGTTAAACAAAACACACATGCAGTAAATAATATATCATAGCAACATTATTAAATATGTTTTATGACTACAGTAGACCTTTTATAGAGTAAATACAGATCTGTACTCTGGAAAATAGTGTCCCACATTGGCTGAAGAGGTTCTTTAATGAGAAAAGTAACAGATAAATTTATGATTCAGTAGAAATCTACAAAGTTGTGATTCTAACTAGTTCTCTAATGCCAGACAGCATAAACTAGGAATTTTAACTCATTTACATATTTAGTTTTTTGTTGTCTACACTTGGTGTACATTAATGTTTATGCTATATGAAATGCAAACATATTATCAATGTGTTATAAAAATACTTATTTAAATGTATAATTTGAATTTTCCATGTTTTGAAAGTTCATTCAATAGTTAGCCAATTAATTGTTCTGAAGATTAAAAGGTAGTGAAATATCAGTTTATTTTATAAAGATGATTAGCTATAGATTGATTTTAAAATGTACATAGCTGAATGTGATCCAAATTATTTAGTTTATCATGAACTAGTTAGCCTCTACAATTAGATATTAAATATATAGGTTTAATTTCCACTTCCTTTAAAGTATTTCTCATGGTCTCCCTGGTATTGTAACTATTTTTGTACCAAGGCTTTTTTTCCTTCTTAGGTTAAGCAGTCCTTTTCAGTATATTAACAAGGGCCAAATAAATTCATCTTCACATCTTGTTGAACAAAATAGCCCTTAATGAATGTTAGTAAGATAAATACGTAGCTGCTATAAACTAGTTTTTGATCTTTTAACAAAAAGTGAATGACAATACAAATTGATATGAAGTATAACTTAAAAGCACTTGAAATAGCATATGTTAAATTATTTAATAAGATTTGTTAGTGCCACTTTGATAAATGTTTTCATTAGAAGTTTTTAAAATCGTCAAGATGACTAGCTAAAAACAAGTTCAAGTAATAGTGTAATTAGCTAACTTGCATTAAATAGAGTATGTATTCAACGTTCTTATTTTTCCAGCACTACTTCTTTTTTTTTTTATATTGATGCGTGTTGGTGATTGAAGCCAGTTGCTTCGTTGCTGCCTTGCTTCCAATAAAACTCTAGAGGTCACAAGAATATAGATTGAACGAATATAATTTCAAACCATTAGGTGCAGTCATATTAAAAAGCAGGAGATAAGAGGAAAATGTTGATAATTGTATTCTACCCATTACAAAATTTAAATTGATTTGACTTTAAGGTGAAGGCTAAAAGCATATTCAATATACCAGAAAGCACAAATCTATACTATATTGTTCAACACACTGTTATTACTACTAATACATCATTTTCACCTCAGACTTTCACTGCAAAAAGTTTTAAGAAAATGATCACAATCAATCTTCTAATAACTTGAGTGTAGTTCAACTTAAATCTAATATCTATAGCTCAAAGAAAGATATTTAGTCTTTCTTTGCCTCATTTGCCTTATGGGTAATAAAAAACAATTTTAACTAGATTTCTAGTTCAAAATTTCTTGCCTTCCCACTCCCCTGAAGTTATACCTTATTACTCACAGCCAAAAGATGCTGGTAGAGAAGGAAAAGGATTGTTAAAAGGGTCGCAATCTACTACCCTCTACCTTGTCCATTTCAAACCAAGATAGTCTTGACTGTTTAATTATAGGTCTATATAAAATTTATTGAGAGTAGTGGTGTCTGGGAAAGGAAGGAAAATAATAGAGAAGGAAAGGAGGACAGAAATTCAAACCACCGAAATAAATTTTATTTCTAATTTTCTCCAAAATTAAGGTATTATGATTTAGTTAATCGCACATTAGTAAATGTAGTTTTACTGATTTTCCCAAACTAGTTGTTTAGTTAGGAAATTTACTCATTCTGATACATAATTAATGATGATTAATATTCTAAACATGTACTTTGTATTTTCATAATTATTACCATAAAACAGAATAAACCAACACACATCATCTTTCTTAGGTCTTTTATGTATTGCCCCAGAGTGTTAAATACTAGAATAAGATGTCAAAGAAACTGGGTAACCACGTAGCATTTTAGGTTAACTGTTTTTCTTTTAATCCCATGGGCTTTATCCTTTGTCTTTTCTTGGATGTGGGAGAAATGAAAAGGAATTTATACAATACTGCAATCTTTAACTGTGTCTCTTAAGAGTTCATTCTGGCAGCGTGCATTGACTAATGCCTGTAATCCCAGCACTTTGGGAGGCCCAGGCAGGCGGATCACCTGAGGTGAGGAGTTTGAGACAAGCCTAGCCAACATGGCGAAGTCCTGTCTCTACTGAAAATACAAAAATTAGCCAGGTGTTGTGGCGGGTGCTTGTAATCTCAGCTACTTGGGAGGCTGAGGCAGGAGAATTGCCTGAACCCGGGAGGTGGAGGTTGTGGTGAGCTGAGATTGCTTCATTGCACTCCAACCTGAGTGACAAGACTGAAAATCCGCTCAAAAATAAAAAAGAGTTTATTTTTATAGTCCTTTTCCTCCATTTACCTTTGCCAAAGGAAATACATGTAACAATACATCTACACTTTTCTTCTACTGTGTATATGCTTATTTTTGGTGGAGTTCCCTGATGCTGTTGTTTCGCAGAAGATGAGGGAAAGTCCTTTGCTGGGGAAGGAATACAGCATTGTTAGCAGTTTATCACTCTGTCTTGCTTCCTCATCTTGATCTTCAGTTACTGGCAAATATGACTACATTTGTCTGTGCCCCTCATTATCTTTCTATAGCACAGAAATTTACTGGAGCCCTGATGTTTGAAAACAGTTGAGGGATGATTACGTAGGATGGCAAAGTGATAGCCTTCTGTCCAGTTGCCATAGGGGATGCAAATTGGATGACACAGTTTCCAATCTAAAATATTAAGTAGGTCTGAGATTTGATTTCGACTATGTTTTCTGACTTGCTTGCTGAGTAAGGAAGACTGGAAAGACCTACCCTCTTTTAATAGATGGGACCATAACTGCCTCAAATGAGCTTTTTTAAGTATGTTCCTGCATCTTTTTTGTTATTAGTTGATCATTAATTATTAGTTTATCATTAGCTATTTAACAGTAAGATTTCAAATAATTTTTCACTGTTGCAGCATAGACTGATTTTTAGTTATAGCTGTTAATCACAGTAGTTAATCACTACTATGCTTGAAATTTTAATTCTACATATAATAATTCCATGTTATTCTCATGGTAATAATTATATGGTAATAATTTTCTTAGAATGTATGTCCCCAAGTCACTGATACACTTTTATTGGTTTTATATATTAATGTCTGTCATTTACTCCTTCCATGAGTCAGTCTTATAAGAAAACTTCAGGACTTAACATATTAAATCCCTATTGTGGAATTCTTGAATTAATGATGTTATTTTTCTGCTATAAATGGTATTGGCCTCTGTAGCATATGTGAAGTAATTTTCTAGGTGCCTGAGCATTGTATTCCTGAGACAGTCTGAATCTTATAGCAAATAACTAAGACCTACCTCCACCAACACTACCTGTTATCTGGTGTTGGTCAGTAGATACAAGTAGAAGACATAAGGTTATCTAAGCCAGAGGGCTGCTTACATTGACATTTCTCATCACACACACACACACACACAAATGACTGCAATTTGCTAAGGCACTATATGTCAATGAGGTTTTAGAAATTAGAAAAACCCGATGAAAACAAAACAAACCAAAATTCTATACGTAAATGTATTGTTTGCTAAACTCTGTACTTTTCAGAGATATTGAAGTAACCATGATTGCCCAGTGGTATCTTTGTTGCTAAATTTTATGCCACTGTTATAAAAAATAAAGAGGTTTTCAAATTCTAGAAAAAAGGGGACGAACTGTTGCCAGTCTCTTCACATGGCAAGAGTGACCTTTACTCAAGTTCCCAAGAAGTTCCTCATCTCCATGTGAGACCACATTACTCTGGACTTCATTGTCAATATCACTATGAGCATTTTGGTTTAAGCCATTCAACAAGTCTCGAGGAAGTTCCAAGCTTATCCACAAGTCTATAGGAAGTTCCAAGCTTCTGTCTTTTGAGCCCTCCAAATCTCTAGGATGTTCCAAACAGTCCCACATTTTCCTGTCTTCTTCTGAGCCCTCCAGGCTGTTCCAGACTCTGCTTGTTACCCAGCTCCAAAATTATTTCTGCATTTTCAGTTATCTTTATAGCAGCACTCCACTCTCTGTGGCACCAATATACTGTATTAGTTTGTTCTCACACTGATATAAGGACATACCTGAGACTGTGTAATTTATGGAAAAAAAAAAAAAAGAGGTTTAATTGACTCACAGTTTCACATGGCTTGGGAGGCCTCGGGAAACTTACAATCATGGTAGAAGGCATCTCTTCACAGGGTGGCAGGAGAGAGAATAAGTGTCAAGCAAAGAGGAAATTGCCCCTTATAAAACCATCAGATCTTGTGAGAATTCACTCACTATCATGAGAACAGCATGGGGGTGACTGCCCGTATGATTCAATAATCACCAACCAGGTCTCTCTCACGACATGTGGAATTATGGGAACTGCAGTTCAAGAGTTGATTCGGATGGGGACTCAGCCAAATCATATTAGATGACAAATAAACATATTGTTCTGAATATCAGTCTGTATATTTAATAAATTGTAGCATTCATTTATTTATAAAATAGTTATTCTCTAATTTTCATCAGGCAGTGTGCTAGGTACTAAGAATGAGAAAACGGTATATGGTACTGGTGGGATGGATAATACATATGATATAATCACTGAAATGCATGCAAAATAGATCCCTGAACAATGCTACTAATGATAATAAGATGTCTTGAGATTTTAATAAAGAAATACTTAGCTAAAGAAGTAGCCCTGTTAATACTGATACTTCACTTCTTAAAAGTGGTCAAACTAAGATTATTTGCTTATCAACTTGTTCCATGTTTCACCAACCCAATTACATTTGAAAAATAAAAATAATTATGTATTACAGCATACAATTACAGCAACAAAAAACATGGACTTTTTTATTGTATTTTATATTCTGTGGTACATGTGCAGATCATGCAGGGTTGTTGCATAGGTACCTTTGCGGCAAGGTGGTTTGCTGCCTCCATTCCCCCATTATCTATATTTGGCATTTCTCCCCACGTTATTCCTTCCCACTCTCCCAACCCCCTACTGTCCCTCCCCTAGCCCCCACCACCCAACATACCCCAGTGTGTGATGCTCCCTGTGCCCATGTGTTCTCATTGTTCAACACCCACCTATGAGTGAAAACATGCAGTGTTTGATTTTCTGTTCTTGTGTCAGTTTGTTGAGTACGATGGTTTCCAGATTCATCCAAGTCCCTACAAAGGACAAGAAATCATCGTTTTTTATGATTGCATAGTATTCCATGGTGTATATGTGCCACATTTTGTTTGTCCAGTCTATCATTGATGGGCATTTGGACTGAGTCCATGTCTTTGCTGTTATAAACAGTGCCATAATGAACATATGTGTGCATGTGTCTTTATAGTAGAACGATTTATAATCCTTTGGTTATATACCCAGTAATGGGATTGTTGAGTCAAATGGAATTTCTATTTCTAGATCCTTGAGGAATCGCCACACTGTCTTCCACAATGATTGAACTAATTTACACTCCCACCAACAGTGTAACAGTGTTCCTATTTCTCCACATCCTCTCCAACATCTGTTGTCTCCAGATTTTTTAACGATTTCCATTCTAACTGGTGTGAGATGGTATCTCAATGTGGTTTTGATTTGCATTTCTCTGATGACCAGTGATGATGAGCATTTTTTCATGTTTGTTGGCCTCATATATGTCTTCTTTTGAGAAGTGTCCATTCATATCCTTAGCCCACTTTTGAATGGGGTTATTTGTTTTTTTCTTGTAAATCTGTTTTAGTTCTTCATAGATTCTGGATATTAGCCTTTGTCAGGTGGGTAGATTTCAAACTTTTTTCCCATTCTGTTGGTTGCTGGTTCACTCTAATCATTGTTTCTTTTGTTGTACAGAAGCTCTGAAGTTTGGTTAGATCCCATATGTATATTTTGGCTTTTGTTGCCCATCCTTTTGATGTTTTAGTCATGAAGTCCTTGCCTCTGCCTGTGTCCTGAATGTTGTTGCCTAGGTTTTCTTCTAGGGTTTTAATGGTATTAGGTCTTATGTTTAAATCTTTAATCCATCTACAGTTAATTTTAGTGTAAGGTGACAGGAAGGGGTCCAGTTTCTGCTTTCTGTACATTGCTAGCCAGTTTTCCCAACACCATTTGTTAAACAAGGAATCTTTTCCCCATTGCTTGTTTTTGTCTGGTTTGTCAAAGATCAGAGAGTTGTAGATGTGTGGTGTTGCTTCTGAGGCCTCTGTTCTGTTCCATTGGTCTATGTATCTGTTTTGGCACCAGTACCGTGCTGTTTTGATTACTGTAGCCTTGTAGTATAGTCTGAAGTTGGGCAGTGTGATGCCTCCTGCTTTGTTCTTTTTGCTTAGAATTTTCTTGGCTATGCGGGATTCTTTTGGTTCCATATGAAGTTTCAAGTGGATTTCTCCAGTTCTGTGAAGAAGGTCATTGGTAGCTTGATGAGGATAGCATTGAATCTATAAATTACTTTGGGCAGTATGGCCATTTTCACAATATTGATTCTTCCTAACCATGACGAAATGTCTTTCTATCTGTTTGTGTCTTCTCTTATTATACTTCATTTTTTTCTTCCTTTTATTACTTGCATACTGATTAAATCATTGATTACTATTTCATCACCTGTTTATCCCTCCTCATACCTTAAGTTTCAGTTCTGAAATTTTCACCAAGTTCAGTATTTCCCAAACTGTCTTGTGAAGAATCAGTAAACTGCCTTCCAAGTCATCATGGGAAAATAATTTTGTAAAATGCAGTAAAGTACTAGAAAATAAAATAAAAACAATGAAGATATATACGATTACATTCATTTTAATTAGATGCAAGAGATATAGAAACATTAAATATGCAGTACAAGTAAATTTAATAAATAAGAATAAGAAATAAGATTTTATTTTCCATATTCAACACAGAAAGTATGCAAACAGTGATTAATATAAATAAACATTTTTATAATGATACATTTTGCTTTCTATAGTCATAATTGAAAAAAAATCAGTGATTCTCCACATTAAATGCCTCTATACACATACTGGATAGGCCCATTTGTCACACTAATAGTCAAAATATTCATATGCACAGTATTTATCTAACTTGTGCATATAGCGTGACGACTATAACTCATAGATGTATGAAATTTTGCTTGTTAACTTACCTTATCTGTTAGGTCAATGACAGCACCAGTCCTAGGGAAAAAATAAACCATATCTATGTAAAAATTATTTGCTCTAGTAACTCACATGTTAAATTGCTTATTCCCCTAGAAATATATTGATGGATAACAGAAGTGATTTTATAACAAAATTGTAATATTCACTTTGAAATTTTATACAAAATGAAGAAAGTGTTGCTGAATATTCAGAATTCACCTTTGTCTTCTATTTAGTTTCAATAATTTTCTTATTTAATTATGATTGCTTGAAGTGTCTGTCTATGTAAGAAATAAATACCAGATTTTATATGCTTTTGAAGTATAGTTGCCAAAGTGACATTAAATTATTACAAATTAAAACATGATCCTACTGCTGGTGTCTAGTAAGACTATTTTGCCATAAGCAGCTGTCAAAATACTATAGACATTTCCAGATGCCTACTTTTAATTTCTTTTCTTATATTGGTACAATACAAATTGTTTGTGGACTAGCAATAATCCACGAACCACACTTTCAGCACTGACCTAGAATAAAGCCTCAGGTTAGTTTTTGCTTTTATTATTGTGATGCTTTAAGTGATTATGAAACTACAGTTAGAGTTTCCATTTAATTCTCTACATTCGGGTGTTTTGAATGCTATGTGGATAATAAAATGGCACACCTTGAACATAAAATATAGATATGAGACATATGGAACTTATGCTCTATTAAAAAATTAGACAGACAACAAACAAAACACATTCTATATAATTTAGTATAATTTAGTGTGACTTCAACTCTTGGCCAGGAAGAGAAGTAAACTCTTTGGAACGGAAGTCAACTTTTTGAATAAAGACATCTTCTGACTGTGCTGTTTATTCCTGGAGTGGGGACAGAAATAGTGTGAGAATGAAAACTCTTTGTGCCATTATAAATTTTCCATTATTACAATATAAATACTTTGATCAGCCAGGTATACCACATTCCTCCATTTCTTCCTGCTCAGTCTTCAGCCACGACATCTTAATTTTTCATGTGTATTTTAATTAGAGGAAATGGAGTAGAACATAATTTGAGGGGGTCAGTGGTGGAACTCAATAAATGAAACAACAATTTTGCTTCTTCAAATTGGCTAACAAATATAAGCCAGGCTAAAATCATTTACCGTTATGAATGATTGCTCATTAGAAATACCAAGTATGTAAACTAAAAATTAAGGAAAATTGAACATCAGTCAAATATATACCTCTGAAAGTTGATATTATTCTTGCTTTGTTGTTGAGGAGAAAATACACCAGTCTTCGTACATCATATTTATGTTGAGTACCTTTCATTTTTCCCGTGAGATTTCTTCTCTAGCCTTGTATAAACCCATCCTGTGCTCTTCAAAGCAGCCTTTAAGGACTGTGTGAATAAGCAGCCTTAGGGCCCTCTGACTTCCTTGCTGTGTTTTGGCCAATGAAAGGTATCTTCAGAAAAGGAAGGAGAGCGAGAATTAGTTATTTATAACCCTGTCTTTTTATCTTCCGTGTCACCATGGGCTGGCTGCATCACCTGATCACTCCTGTCAAACAGTCTTTATAGAACTTTCTTTTCCTCAATGTTCCAATAATTGCTTTCTGTTCTTGCCCCTTCAGGCATGGTAACAATGTCCTACTAAATTAGTAGTAAAGAATACTGCATTCTTTCTTACAGTTCCCTATACTCTTCCAAAAATTTGCATATAGTTAAATGTTCCATGAATCCTTCAATATGTTTATGCCATCTATGCCCTGCCAGGCCACTGACTGATACAATAATTTGTATGACGTATGACTTTGGGAAAAAAAAACCTCAAAATTGAGTTATATATTTGGGTTCATAAACTTTAAGGTCATATGAATAAACTCCTTATGAATCATTATGAAGCCACGATGATGAAAACAGTGTGGAATTGGCCCAAGTATGGAAAAGCAGACTCATGAAAAAAAGAGTCAAGATACTGAAAAACATATATACAGTCATATGCTTTATGAGAAGGAGCCACTGAAATTCAATAAGGAAATAGTGGCCTTTATAATAAATTCTGCTGAGTAAAAGTGATATCTTATGGAAGAAAGTAAGACCTGACCCCTTCTTATTTCCTCACACAAACAAGTAACAGAAATAACAGACTTAAATGTAAAAGATTAAAAATAACACTTCCATAAAAAGACATTGGAAAGTATCATAGTGACTTTATGTAGGGAAATATTTTTAAATAAGTAATAAAATGCACCATATGTAAATTAAAAAGTAAGTTTGGCATTGGTAGAACATAGTTGGAATGCATAAATCAGGAGAAAATAAACTGGCTTATAAGTTTACAAAGAACTGCAAATCCAAAACCAAATGCTTGACTGTGGTGGTTAGTTTTATGTGTCAACATGGCTAGGACATACTACCCAATTACATAATCAAGCACTAATATAGGTGTTGCTGTACAGGGGTTTTGTAGAACTGTTAACTTCTACAATGAGTTGAAGTAAAGTAGGTTACCCTCAATAATGTGAACAAGCTTCTTTTAATCAGTCTTTAAGCGTAAGAACTCTGACTCTAGGCATCACGGCAGATGGGAGGCAGGACTAGATTGCAGCTTCTACTTGGTTGGACAAAGCAGTGTGTAGAGGCTTGCATCATGAATTTTAGCTCCAGAATGACTGTAGGAATAAATCGGGAAACATGAGAAGACCTACAGATCCTCTGAAGGAAGCAGATTGCTCCTTCAGGACCCGGGAGACACCCCAAATACTCTGGGAGGTGGGTAGCCTGAGGCACGTTCTCATCCCTGCTTGTCCACTGCCTGAAAACACACTTGATACTGTTAGTAGGGGCACAGTGGGAGTGTGAGACCAGCCCTTCAGATTGCATGGGAGTGGGGTGAGACCTGAAACTGCTCACCTTCCCCCACTTACCTGACAACTGGCATGACTTAGCAGAGGCAACCATACTTCTCCAACTTCTCCTAGGACATAACTCTATTGACCTGGGAATCTCACCCTTATCCTTCACAACAGCTACAGAAGGCCCACCCAAGGAAAGTCTGATCTCAGAAATGCCTAGCCCTGCCCCCACCTAATGGTCTTTCTCTACCCACTCTGGTAACTGAACACAAAGGGCATGTAATCCTGGGAGTTCTAGGGCCCCACCCACTGCCTATTCCTGTCCTTACTGCCATAGCTGATGCTCTCTGGAAAGCACCTTCCTGTGGGAGGCCAACCAGCACAAAAATAGAGCATGAAGCCAAAAATGCTCAAAACCCTCACAGAGTCAATTTCACCACCCTGCCACCTCCATTGGAAAAGGTGCTGTTATCCACAGCTGAAAGACCCATAGAAGGTTTACATCACAGGACTTTCTGCAGACAACCCACAGTACCAGCCTGGAGCCCAGTAGCCTTGCTGGATGTCTAGACCCAGAAGAGAGATAACAATCACTGCAGCTGAGCTCTCAGGAAGCCAGATCCTTAGGAAAAGGGGGAGAGTACTACATCAAAGGAACACTTTGTGGGACAAAAGAATCTGAACCACACCCTTCAGCCCTAGACATTGCCTCTGACACAGCCTACCCACATAAGAAGAAACCAGAAAACCAACTAGTGTAATATGAAAAAACAAGACTCTTTAACACCACCCCCAAAATCACACTAGCTCACCAGCAATGGACCCAAACCAAGAAGAAATCTCTGATTTACCTGAAAAAGAATTCAAGTGGTTAATTAAAAAAAAAAGAATAAGAAAATATAAACAAAGCCTCCAAGAAGACTGGGATTAAATTAAATGACCAAACCTAAAAACATTTGACAATCTTGAGGAAGAAGAGAAATCTAAAAGTTTGAAAAACATATTTGAGGGAATAATAGAGAAAAAAATTCCCTGACCTTGACAGAGATCTAGACATCCAAATACAAGAAGCACAAAGAACACCTGGGAAAATCATGGCAAAAAGATTATCACCTAGGCACATTGTCATCAGGTTATCTAAAGTTACAACAAAGGAAAGAATCTTAAGAGCTGCGAGACAAAAGTATCAGGTAACCTATAAAGGAAAACCTATCAGATTCATAGCAGATTTCTTAGTAGAAACCCTACAAGCTAGAAAAGATTGGGGCTCTATCTCAGCCTCCTCAAACTAAACAATTATCAGGCAAGAGTTTTGTATCCAGCAATACTAAGCATCATATATGAAGCAAAGATAGAGTCTTTTTCAGACGAACAAATTCTAAATGAATTTATCACTACCAAGCCACCACTATAACAACTTCTAAACGGAGCTCTAAATCTTGAAACAAATCCTAGAAACACATCAAAACAGATCCTCTTTAAGTAATAAATCTAACAGAACCTATTAAACAAAAAAATACAATTTAAAAACAAAAAGCAATGCACACAGGCAACAAATAGCACGATGAATGGAATGGTACCTCATATCTCAATACTAACATTGAGCATAAATGACCTAAATCCTCCAGCTAAAAGATACAGAAGTGCAGAATGGAAAGAATTTACTAACCAACTATTTGCTGCTTTCAAGAGACTCATCTAACACGTAAGGACTCACATAAACTTAAAGGGGTGGAAAAAGGCATTTCATAGACATGGACACTAAAAGCAAGAAGGAGTAGCTAATTCTGTATCAGAAGAAACAAACTTTAAAGCAAAAATCATAAAGTAGGGAAGGACACCCTTCTCAACAAGGAGTCCTGGGATAATTGGCTAGCTACATGTAGAAGAATAAGATTGGATCCTCATCTCTCGTATTAAACAAAAATCAACTCAAGATGGACTAAGGACTTAAAGACCTGAAACTATAAAAAATCCAGAAGACAAAATTGGAAAAACCTTTCTAGACATTGGCTTCAGCAAGGCTTTCATGACCAAGAACCAAAAAGCAAATGCAATAAAACAAAGATAGATAGCTGGGACTTAATTAAACTAATAAGCTTTGCATGGCAAAAGGAACAGTCAGAAAAGTAAACAGAAGACAGACAGAATGGGAGAAAATCTTCACAATCTACACATCTGACAAATGACTAATATCCACAACATACAATGAACTCAAACAAATCAACAAGAGAAACAAATGATCTCATCTAAAACTGTGCTAAGGACACAAATAGAAAATTCTCAAAAGAAGATATATAAATGGCCAAAAACCATATTGAAAATGCTCAACATCACTCATGATCAGGGAAATGCAAATTGAAACCACCTTACTCTTGCAAAAATGGCCATAATCAAAAAATCAAAAAACAGTAGATCCTGGCATAGATGTGGTGATCAGGAAATACTTCTACACTGCTAATGGGAATGTAAACTAGTACTACCACTATGGAAAATTCTGTGGAGATTCCTTAAAGAACTAAAAGTAGAACTACCATTTGATGCAGCAATCCCATTACTGGATATCTACCCAGAGGAATATAAGTCATTATTCAAAAAAGATACTTGCACATGCATGTGTGTAACAGCACAATTCACAATTGCAAAATTGTAGAACCAACCCAAATGCCCGTCAATGAACAAGTTGTTAAAGAAACTGTGGTATATATACATATGATGGAATGCTGCTTGGCCATAAAAATGAATTACTTAACAGCATTTGCAGTGACCTGGATGAGACTGGAGACTGTTATTCTAAGTGAAGAGACTCGGGAATGGAAAACCAAACATTGTATGTTCTCACTGATATGTGGCAGCTAAGCTATGAGGACACAGAGGCATAAGAATGATACAGTGGACTCTGGGGACTTGTGGGGAAGGGTGGGAAGTGGATGAGAGATAAAATAATACAAATAGGGTGCATCATATACTGCTTGGGTGATGGTGCACCAAAATCTCACAAATCATTGCTGAAGAACTCATGTAACCAAACACTACCTGTACCCTAATAACCTACAAAAAATAAAGAAACTGTGATTCTAAGTGAAATAATGTAAAAAGAAAAAAAAGTAAAAACTGAGGTTGTCCTGAAACAAAAATTCTGCTGCAGTGCTATGTATCATTTTTTGCCTGAGTTTTTCATCCTGCCAAACTGCCCTACAGATTTCAGACTTTTCACCCCCTACAATTATATAATATATTTTTTCTGAAGTTTCTCTCTTAGGAGAGAACTATCTAAGAAGTTTTTATAGTAGAGACTCTGAATAGTTAATTAAGGAATACCAAGCTACCATGCAAGTTGAACTAGGTATTGTTTTACTCATGAAGATGTACAATTCAGCATATACAGAAGCACTGCGTCATTGAATCAAAGTAGTATATGCAAGATCAGGCTCCAACAGCCCCTAAAGGCACAAATAATTTACCTAAGGAAGTGTCCCAAATGCCCATGGCCCCCACTCTTCCTATATTACCTTTTTTTTTCTCAACCTGTACCTATACTATCATGGGAATTGTTTATCATTAGTTTACTGAGGAAAAGAAAACACAATCCTGGTTTCCAGGTGCTCCTGCATGATATACATCCACTGTTTAACAATGGACACCTACAGCACTACAAACATTTTCCAGGACATTCCCAAGAATAGCAGTAAACCTGTACAGTTAGTTGATTTTAAGGAAAGGAGATAACCTTTGATAATATGGGTGGGCCTCATCTAATCAGTTAAAGGCCTTCAGAGTATAAACTAAGGTTTCCTAGAGAAGAATTAATTCTGCCTAAAAATTGTAGTATATAAATCCTGTGTAAGTTTCCAGCTCGCCAGCCTGTTCTACATATTTCAGATTTGCCGGTACTCACAATCACCTGAAGCAATTTCTTAACATAAATATCTTAATATATGTGTATGTGTGCGAGCATTCTGTTCCCCTGCAGAATGCTGCCTGATAAATATACAATTCTAAAAAGAGGACGAAAAAGGGGGCAAAAATCTAAACCAATACTTTAGAAAAGAAGATATCGAAAGGGCCAATAAGCACATAAAAATATGCTCAATTTCAGCAGTTGTCAGATAAAGACAAATTAAATGCAGAAGAATATCGTTGGACAAGAACCACAATGGCCAATTTAAAAAGACAGTATCAAGTGCCACCAAGGTGGCCTGGAAAACAATATGGCCATTCCTTAAAGAACTAATAGAACTTTTCTTCTACTGGGTAATGCAGAAAACTATCATTATGATGTATTACCTAACACTAACAGGAAAACGGGATTGTTTAAGTGTGTGAGCCACTCTTATTTGCTGCTTCTTGGTTTTATTTACCTTGATTTTTAGTAGTCAAAGCTAATCTAAACTCAACAAATGTAGTATTTGGGTTCATATAACGTAAATGTATTCCTCTATTAGCCAAGGATTATCTAATTATTAATACCAAAATATACCTTTAGCACTAAATAGATAAAAATCAAGAAACATGAGAAGAAATAAGCATAAACTTACTAAAGATTTAAAATTTTTTGAAAAATAATTTGTCAGTAATTGACATCATAGTTTAAATAAAAACAATATGACAATGAAGCATGATGATTACAGCAGAAGTGAACTAAAATGTATGGCAGTAGTAGCAGGAGGGCCAGGAAGAAAGCCCCGGAAGGAGGTAGGTTGGTGCAAAAGTAAGTGGGGTTTTGCCACTATTTTCAATGGCATAAACCCCAATTATTTTTGCACCAACCTAATACATTATGGCAAGCCTGTTATTATACATGAAGTGATATGATATCACATGAAGGGAAACACTTATGTTAAATATGTAATTATAGACCTTACTGAAATCACTAAAATGTAATTATAAACCTTATTGCAATCACTAAAATAACAAGCAAAAACTGATAGTGAATACATACAAAAAAAACTCACAAAAAATACTAAATTCTACATAATGCAGAAAAGGATAAACCAGAAAACAAAAAATAGAGGTCACAAAATGAAAACATACAAAAATGAATGCATCCCATATGATTTCATTCATAAAAATTTATAGAAAATGCAGAAAATTTATAATGACAGGAGGCAGATTATTGATTGACTTTAGATTGAAGGAGGATTAGGGAAAGGCAGAGGGAAGAATTAAAAGGAGCACTAGGAAGCTTTCCAGGAAGAAGGAAAGTTCATATCTTCATTGTAGTAATAGCATTTTATTTATACATAAAAAATTTAGTAATTATCACCTCTTTCAGATTACATTGTATTGAAACATTGAGAAGAAAAGACAACATATCATTCCTAAATGGTAATTGATCAGAATTTTCCTCTGTGTAGTGGTTAATTATGCAATGCAGTTAAACTGCACTTCTTATTATAGTGAATAATAGTTATTGGACAAATTACTATGTATTTAATCAGCTTGCTATGTTTTATATGGTTTGCTTCCCTTAATACATTTGCAAAGAATGCATAATTTATCTCATATTAAAGAAAGGAATTTGCACCTTCTAGGGATAGCTTATACTATACAGGAAGACATGAAGCAGATTTGGGGTTCAAAGTGTTTTACACTTTCATTACAAATAGAGTACTTGTTTAGTGTTTGAATATGTATGGGAACTTCACAGTTTTTAAGAATTTAAAATGATGTAATATAAGCAGTTTGGTTTTGTTTTAAAATTATTTTAAAAACATATATTTTTGTGTTTTATATAGCTTTTTCTATTTCTTCTTTTCCTGTATCCTCCCTCTTAAAGTCCTTTTGAATAACTTCCCATTACTCCTCTTTCTCCCTTTTGAAGTAAACTATCTCATTTATCTTCTTGCCTTACACCTTCTATTTCTTTAAAGATCCAGGTTTTCTATTCAATAAACTTGTAAAAATCTTCAATGAGAAACAATGGAGCAAAGTATTTATGTATTGATAAGATACACACATGGTTAATACTCACCTAGCCTATTGATTTTGCTTTTTGCTAACTCCTGTGGGGGAAAAAATTATAACCTACTTGGCTAGAAATTATCAATAAAATTATTATAAGTAGACAAAAATTGTTTAGAAAAAAATAAGAAATAATAGACTTGCTCGAGATTGTTAAACCAATAAAAGAAATACTGAAAGAATTTTTTCTTAATTCAGACAAATAAAGGGCTCGCTCTACTTCTCATACATTACACACATTAAACAATTTAAATGTCTGCAGATAATTTAAGTAATGATGTAGATTATGTTAATAGATTTTATTGAAAAAGTAGAATTCCATGAGAGGGAAAATATATTCAATAATTTTCAGGCAATTACATAAAAATATCCCTTATATTTTAAAATATTTTTTATGTGTAAATTAACATTTTTATGTGTAAATTCAACATTTTTGTATGAGGCATTATGGTAGGTTTAGAGGGCATAATAGCACAGTTACAGTCCTCTATTCCAGAATGCTCATTCTCTGGTGGATTGGAAAGACAAGTCAAAAGGTATTTATAAATAATGAAAAGGTGTGTAATGGAGATGTGGGCAGATTACTATGGTTTATTGCCGAGTTCTTATCAACCAAATAATATACTGAGTTTAAGGTAGATAATAAATTTAAGAGATCACTAATCATTAAATGAATAATACGACATTTTAGATTTAGAGCTCTTACTCATAGCATAGAAACCCATAATCAACTTCATTTTGTTTTCAAATTGGCATTCATTCTGCTTTGCATTCAAAACTTCCCAAGCTGCTAATTGAGCTGTTTAAACTTATCTGGCCTTCTCGTCAACAACTTTGGCTATTCCAGCCAAAATATAAGCTCACTCCCTCACTCTTCACTATTCTTTCTTGTTTTGTCATGAGTAAATAAATTTCATGTTTCAATGGACTACTGAACCATGAGACAGGCACAATTGAAAGAATGAACAATGTTTAGTCTGACAGAAGACAATGAATGGTTAGTATTGGTAAAATAGATCAGGCATATTCTCCCCTGAGAAGCTGAACTAAAAGTGTGTTGAAATTATTGTAGGATTTAACTAATAGTTTGGCAAATATTAAATATTCATCATTGTACTAGATGTTTTGAAACTATTGTATTTATTATAGATGTTTTATTAGCATAGTTCATAAATGCAAGATTAGGGCATGAACTACTTTTAAAAAATAAACTAAGCTGAACAACTTAAAGACATTAGTACGAAAATAAGTCTTTTTGGTAGTCTCTTTTTTGTAGAGATTTTAAAGGGTACTTATAAAAATAAGTATATGTTGCTTGTTGAAGAAAAGAAACACCGGTCACCATTATTCTACTCTATACCACAATGAGACCAAATTTTTTAGTTCTCACATCTGAGTGAAAATATGCAATATTTGTCTTTCTAGCTTAATTCACTTAACAGAGTGACCTCCAGTTCCTTCTATGTTGTTGCAAATAACAGAATTTCATTCTTTTTTATTGCTGAATAGGATAACTACTGAATAGCACTATAAATATGTAATAGTATATATACTTCACTTTTTAAAGCCATTCATCTTTTTAATGGATAGATAGGTTGATTTCAAGTTCTTGCTATTGTGAATAATGCTGCAGTAAAGATAGGAGTGCAGATATTTTTGACATATTGACTTAATTTCCTTCCTATGTATACACACATGATAAGGGAGATGGCTAGGTCCTATGCTGAAAGTGGATTGTTGACCGCAGTTGTTACTGTCCTTGACTCTAGCTCTCCCTTTGGATCTAGTAATATTCGCTTTATATATCATGGTGCTCTGGTTTTGGGTACATTTATATTTAGAATTTTTATATCCTTTTGCTGAATTAACCACTTTATTATTATATAATGACCTTCTTAGTCTCTTTTTACTGTTTGTGACTTAAGGTCTCTTTTATTTGGTATAGGTGTAGCTATTCCTGCTAACTTTTGGTTTCATTTTGTGTGGAATACATTTTTCAACCCCTTCCCTTTCAGTCTGTATGTGTCTTAACAGGTGAAGGGAGTTTCTTGTAAGCAGCATACAGTTTGATCATTTTAAAAAAATCTATTCAGGCAGTCTACATATTTTAAGTGGAGAATTTAATTGATTTACATTCAAGATTATTATTGATAGGTAAGGAATTATTTCTGTCATTTTGCTAATTGTTTTCTGGTTGCCTTGTATATCCTTTGTTCTTTCTCTTATGTATCATTGAGGTTTGGTGGTTTAAAATAATGGTAACATTTGAATCCTTTTTCTTTCTTATTTGTGTATCTGTTGTGCCTATGGGTTTTATACGTTGCTGTGTTTTCATAATAGTAGATATTGTTCCTTTACTTCCAGATGTAGAACTGACAAGCATTTTTATTGATTGATTGATTATCATACTTCAAGTTCTGGGGTACATGTGCAGAACATGCAGGTTGGTTATGTAGACATGTACGTGCCCTGATGGTTTGCTGCACCCATCAACCTGTCATCTGCTATGGGTATTTCTCCTAAGGCTATTTCTACTCTAGTACCCCACCTCCCTACCGGCCCCAGTGTGTAATGTTTCCTTCCCTGTTTCCGTGAGTTCTCATTATTCAACTCCCACTTATGAATGAGAACATGTGTTTGGTTTTCTGTTCTTACATTAGTTTGTTGAGAATGATGGTTTCCCTGCAAAGGACATGAACTCATCTTTTTTTATGGCTGCATAGTATTCCGTAGTGTATATGTGACACATTTTCTTTATTCAGTTTATCATTAATGGGCATTTGGGTTGGTTCCAAGCCTTTGCTATTGTGACCGACAAGTATTTTTTATAGGATCAGTTTAATGGTGATAAATTTCCTCTTTTTTATTTTTGATCTGGAATATACTTTATTTCTTCTTCATTTTTTTAAAAAAACCTTTGCTAAACATAGTGTCTTTGGTTCACTTTTTTTTTCCCTTTTAGGGCTTCTGATATATCTTCCAATTCTCTCCTGGCATGTAAGGTTTCTGCTGAGATATCAGCCGTTAGACTAATTGGGATTTCCTTATATATGACTTGAAGTTTTTGCTTCCGTTTTATGGAATTCTATGTTTACTTTTGACAGTTTGAGTATAATTTGCCTTAAGAAGACCTCTTTAGATTGAATCTATTTGGAAATCTTTAGACCTCCTGTATCTGGATGACTATATCTCTTTCAAGACTTGGAATGTTGTCAAATACTATTTCATTAAATATTTTTTCTACGCCCTTACCCATGTCTTCTTCTGGAACTCTCAAATGTAAATATTTAGTTGCTTTATGGTGTTCATATGTCATGTAGGCTTTCTTTATTCTTTTTATTTACTGACTACATTATTTTAAAAGGCTTGTTTTTAAGTTCAGAAATTCTTTCTTCTTGATCTAATCCATTGTTGAAACTAAATTGTTTTTTTCTCTTTACGGAAACCTTCAGTTTGAAAATTTCTGCTTGCTTTTTTAATGATACATATTCTCTTTGTTAAATTTCTCACTCAGATCATGAATCGCTTTTCTGATATTTTACCTGTGTTGTTTATTTGTGTTACCTTGTATCTCACTGAGATTCTTTAACATCATGATTTTGAATCATTTTTCAGGAATTACAGACATTTTCTTTTCTTTGAGGTCTTTTACTGGAGAATTATTGTGTTCATTTGGAGGTGTCATGTTTCTTTGCTTTTTCATGGTTCTTATATCCTTACATTGGTATCTGTGCATCTGGTGTAACAGTCACTTTTTCCCCTTTCACATACGGGTTTTCAGAGAAAAATTCGTTTTTCTATGTATTTATAGTGCTGGTTAGGTAGAGTGCCTTGGCTTTGATTATGTCCTATCCTCAAGGCCCCAGATGATGTGTGTGGGTGCCTGTGGTGGTGGATAGGGCAGGAGGATGTTCAGGCTCCTGGAAAGCATGCTCAGGAACCAGCGGACCCACCCTGTGTCCATGTGTTCTCATTGTTCAGCTCCCACTTATGAGTCTGCCAGAGCAGACATGTTAACAGACTCTTGGACAATTCGTATGGGTGTTTAAAGCAACTATTTCAATTTTCCTCTAACTATTTAAATCTCCCTCAACAAGTCATTCTAATACATCCATTGCTTTTTGTCATATACCTGTTTAAAAAGTGTCAGTGTCTCTCTGTTACAAAGAAGATACAGGTCAAACAATTCAGCTCATCAATTTCAATCTCTCCTAAACTGTAATCCACTCTTTTTAACCAATCTCTATTATCTAAAATAAATATTTTTTTTCAATTCTATCAAGTTACCCCAGAATCAGGACATAATTGAATGTAAGTCTTTCTGATTGCTTTATCTTTGTTGCCTGTTTGTGGCTCTTTATATAACTAAATACAACCTTCAAGATATTATTTGAATTTTACTTTAATTTGTCCCTCAATTTTATCATGTTAATCTATATAATCTCCTTATAGTTGACCTGAGATTGGATTTTTCATGCTTACAGAGCTTTTGATACTTATATACTGCTTTAAGTTTTTAAACAGCTAATTTGAGTCTTGTCTATGCTATCAAAGCGCAACTAATGGTCCTACCTTCCATTTATTTTAGATTCACTGTTGTAGAATTCATTTGGTTTAAAATAAATAAATACAAACTTGCTAAACGACGTTTTGCATAAGAAGAAACAAAGCCTATGCTTTTTTACCACTGTATATGGCTTACTTTCTATTAACTCAATATTTTCCAAAAACAATTACATATAAGAGAATACAGGATTCTTTTGAAGGTAAACTTTTATAAGTTAAGGCAATTTAATGAACATATATATCATGTTTAAAGTGCTATAAATGACATTTTCTTTAACTCCATCAGTTTTCTTCTGCTCAGTTATTTTTATTGATATCACTTTTAAGTCATATAGGTTTTGAAATAATTTTTACTTTTCCCATATTTGGTAGGCATCACTTAGATCCAGTAAATTGCCAAGATCCATAGTTTTTACCTTAACAACAATAATCTTGTTTTCCCCTACATAAATTATAAGACAGTGCTCATTTGTCTGAACTTAAATGACATACACTTACTCTAAGCTATATTCAAAATCCATAGTCACTGTTATGTAAATGCATATTCTAATTCATATATTTAACTCATTTCTAACTATTATTTGGATAGTCGAAAATTTGTTTTCTATCCTGAAGCATTTAATTTTACATGTGTGTTAAATCATCCTGGATGGTAGACATGGAAACAGAGGAGATTACTTCAGAGCTATAAGATTCACTGCCCTGTTGGTTTTTGGGCTTGCATGGAGCGTTTAGCCCCTTTGTTTTGGCTAGTTTATCTAATTTAGAATGGGTGTATTTATCCAATACCTGTACCCCCATTGTATCTAGGAAGTAACTATTTTTCTTTTGATTTTATAGGCTCATAGGCAGAATAAACTTGTCTCAGATGACACTTTGGACTGTGGACTTTTGAGTTAATGCTGAAATGAATTAGGACTTTCGGGGACTGTTGGGAAGGCTTAAATGGTTTTTGAAATAGGAATTATATGGTTTGGTTGTGTCCCTACCCAAATCTCATCTGGAATTGTAACTCCAATTATTCCCATGTGTTGTCCGAGGAACCTTGTGAGAGATAATTTAATCATGGAGGTGGTTTCCTCCCATATTGTTCTTGTGGTAGTGAATAAGTCTCATGAGGTCTGATGGCTTTATAAGGAGAAACCCCTTTCTTTTGGTCCTCATTCTCTCCTGTCTGCCACCATGTAATATGTGCCTTTGTCTTCTGCCATGATTATGAGGCCTCCCAGCCACATGAAACTGTAAGTTCATTAAACTTCTTTTTCTTTATAAATTATCTAGTCTCAGGTATGCCCTTATCAGTTGTGTGATAATGGACTAATATAGATGTTCTTATAAATTTAGATAAAGAATGATTGCTCATTATCCATAGCAATATGTAGCTTCCTTGTACCTCAGTTAAATAATGATAACTTGCCACAGTGAACACACATTGCAGTGGCAATCCCTCACATCTGAATGTCAATCAGACATACAGTCACACCAAAGAACAGGTTTTCAACTGCCAACCAGGGAACATCAGTCTCACCAGAGTAAGCACACATCTACAGATTAGACTCATTCCCACCTCTAAAAGTCAAGTGATCCTTGAAATTCCCATGTCCCGAAATTTCTGTACAAGATCTACCATCTGCTCTGCTTAAAAAGACTGTGCACAAGCTGCACAGTTTAATTTTACTAAATAAGCAATGTCTTTAAATAAAGCTGTCTTTTTATGTTACATTTTGAATGGTGGTCTCATCATCATGAACCAGAAGTAGCTGTGTTGTACCTTTACACATCCAGCATCCAGCTGTAGCAACATCAGTCTCTTGACCTCTATGTAACAACTAGCCGTATGAATTTAAAGCTAAAAGTCCACCGTTGGCTTCTTCTCTTTTTCTTCATTTTTTTCTAACCATTTTATAAGCTTATATGGATTCTTCATTAAATCCTTTTCAGCCAGAAACACTGAAGACTTTTTAGGTTTTCTTATTTTCTACATTAAAATCTCAAGAATACAGCATAAAACATTCTTTGATTATTCAGTACATTGTATTATATTTAGCTATCTATTTTATCCTGTCTGATATTTAAACTATTTTATATTTTTTATGTTTCACGTTCTGTCTATGATACATATACATTCTGTATATTTAGATCATACATAATCTAAACCATATTTTATATAATAAATTATATGTTATGTATATTCATAATTATATATAATTATATTTATATATTAATATATAATCTAAGGTTTTTTAATAAATTAAAAAATATTCATTAAGAACCTGCTGTGGACAAGAAACTGTCCTTGGATCTACAGAATGTGAAACATAAAAAATACTCTCTATATTATGTGTGTATTATATTTATTGATTTTACTTATGTGGTTTAACAATAGTAAATTAAGTCATTCAGTATTTTGGTTATTAAAATAAACTCTAATCCAAAATGCCCTCATATATGATTATCTTTGCAATCAAATAAAAATATTCCAATGTACACACGTATAATGATATCTCATATATCACCAGCAACTAAATTATCTGTAGGGATTCCACACCCTATATCTACTGAAAATTAAGCAACTATGTCATTTGGCTTCATTTATACTTTATCTTGCCTACCACTAAGAACCTTATCTCACATACCAGCATGAACTTTAAAATGTTTTATCCTGAGCCAAGGATACAGTGCATCCTGAGAAAATACCCTGATTTCAGTTGGTGAAATTTCTAAAAGGCAATTTGGAGCAGTCATTGTCTGTTTAATATTTTATTGGAAAATTAGTTAACATTGGCTGTTCTAAGTAGTGTTTGATTGTCATTTTCATGTTTTAAAATTTTTTATAGGCTTGACAGGGAAAATATTATTTGTTTAAAAAATTGATTAAATGATACTTTTTAATTTTACCTCTTTTCTTTTCATTTTTCTACTATATTTCCATCAATTCTACTGGCTATATTTATTTTAAATTTTGCCATCTTGTTGAGTGTCCCAACTACATCAGGCCTCACAAAATTTAAATCCTGTTATCTATGACATCCATGAAGAGGAGCAAGAAATTTGCAGGTCTTCTCATGGATTACAAAAATAAGAAAATAAAATTCTCAATATAATTCTAGTCTACTTTATGCACATAAGCCATTGCCCATGGGTTTGAATATATAGCAATTATAGAAAAATAACATATTAAATGTGCAAACTGCACAACTACACTCTAATTCTTACAGAGTTTAAAAAATCACCTCAAATTGATAGTTGTCCTAATGATGTGAATTATTTTCACATCTTTTTGTTGAATTACAGTTCATTTTATTTGATAGTCTAGCTATTTTGATTACATGTATGTTTTGTAGAAATATATAAGAACTTACCTGTGATTCATAAAATAAAGACATATATTAAGTATCTCCCAAAAAATGTTATCAACATGAACTTATTTTTGTTTGCTCTTAAAATTTCTTATTCAATCAAATATGACCATATGCAGTACTGTAATATCAATTTTTGGAAACAAATTTTAGGATATCTATGGTTATCTCATTAATTTATGGAGATCTATGCAAACTAATAAATATGTAAACATTTACAATTATACAAAATATAAAATAGTAACACTTTCTCACTGTGAATCTTGCTTTTACTTTCAAATAAAATGTGACAGCTAAAAATATTTTCTTATTTTTAGGTAAGATTTTGAGAAAATACTGAAATTGATATTTGGAAAGTTGTAAAATGCAAACAATTGGCTGTTTACACAGTTACTGTATGCTGCATTC
The DNA here is from genome assembly GCA_963573385.1 of Cacajao melanocephalus. NCBI lineage: Eukaryota > Metazoa > Chordata > Mammalia > Primates > Pitheciidae > Cacajao > Cacajao melanocephalus. The sequence continues at coordinate 26,313 of CAUYLG010029858.1, read as the reverse complement.
AGTTCTGAGAAAAGCAACTGAAAAAGAAAGATAGCTTTGATCAAGCCATTCTTAACAAGTGATTCATGGCAAAGAATTGGGCAAAATCCATCTCTTTTGACAAAACAGGAGAAAATATTGTCCCTGTTGTTCCAGAAGCAACAGGGGTAGAAATGGTGAGTGCCAAAACCCAAAGCAGTTAGAGTAATTCATTTAACAAGATCCTAAAAGACCAACAAGTAACAATAGCAAAAAAAAAAAAAAGATTCTTTTTGTCTTGAGAAACAATATGTTATGAAGTTCCTCTTAGGCATAGCTTGGCTTAGTTTTCTATGGTGTGGAAGCTAAACTATGCTATTGAAAATAACAAATCCAATAAACAAGAAAATGTTTGACTTTCTGAATGATAAATACAAAATTCATTTAAGACATTCTCTATGTAAAGAAATGGATAAATGAATTTCAACAAGTGATAATAATGAAAAAACAGGAATGCTTTCAGAGCATAACATAAAAGTGAACTCCTCAGTAACAGATACCACTGCTATGGACTTCTATACTGCCGAGAGTACAATTACCAAACTAATCACTTCAATTGTTTAACATTTGGCTAGACTGCCTTCTTGGTAACAGCTTGAATTTTTATTTTTATATGCTGTGAGGTCCAGTTTTATATCTTAAGATCAGCTGCAGCTGATGAGTCTTAATTTTAATCAAAGTGTCTTTTATAAAAACAAGTAAAAAGATGAAAGACTACTGAGACAACAAACAGGGACAGTGGAAGCCCCAGGCAAACAGTCTGCTATTGACAACGGCATTTAGTCGTATGATCTTTCTGTAGCAGTTTCATTAACATTAGATGCTTTAGAACCTCAGCACATTTATCATTGTTATCTAAGTCAAGTTTTTATGTTTTAAATAACAATTGAATCCACAAATGCCTACAAAAAGCTGATGTTTTTGAGGCATATAATATGACATGCACATTTTAGTCATTATATTACTGCATCCTCATATCAGTGTTATGAAGTTGTTCCTAGAATTATGTGTGTTTACTTTAGTGAAGAACATGATGCTCAGAGAGGTTATTTAACTTTCTTAAAGTCACATTTTTTTTAATTAAATAGCCAAACAAGAATTTAAACCTAGGGCATCTTCAGAGTCTCTCCTTGTGAATATCTATTATCACACAAAATACTGACCAATTCCTCACTGTTTTGAATTTGGGAGTAGTCCTGTAACTTGACTTGGTTAATGAATTAGTGTATAAGTGGCACATGACACTTCTAATTAAAATATATAAAAGCTAGCCCATAGATAGTCATGAATCATCCCCCTTTCCATGACACTGATAATATTCTAGATGCAAGTCATCAGTGAGTCTGCATTCCCACATGAAGACATGTATAGCAGAATTTGCACCAACCTGAGATGAACTGATAAAAGAAAACATTGATGGTCATGCACAACTAGGATGGTTTATTGTCGGTTAATGCAAGATAATTGAGCACATCCCAACTGACAGAGCTTATAACTACTATTTCACTTTTTGGTATATAGTATTTTTATACCTGGTGCCAAATCACATTCTAGATTTTATTAGTTGATACTTATATCAGATAGAGAGGATGCTTATTTTTATTTGAAAAAATACCACCCATCAATATCAGCTACAGTAAATGTCCAAATTCTTTTCTTGATCTACTGATCAAAAAGAGAGAAACTAAAATTAATTGAGCTAATCCAGAAAAGAAAATGTAATGTAACATGGCAAAAAAAAAAAAAAATGTGTTCCAACCACCCCAAACAACCAGATTAGGCTTCATAGCTGAATCTCGGGAACAACTGGCTCATTCTTGCTTCTCATTGTATATAAACTTGTATTCCTTCATCTGTACATGTATTACCTGTAAGCATTGTGGTTTCCAGGCCTGGGGAGATACTGGCTTGCTTTAATAGATTTAGTTTTAAAAACCCCTCAGAAAAGCTTTGGGTTGGTTCAGGTGTATAACTCTGGACCACTCAATTGTGTTATTGAGGATGGAGTACTCTGGACAACAGACGCTAGTTAAAGTCCCCCTCCCTTTAAAATACACACAGAACAGCTCTCTGTGACCAGGTAGGTGGATCTACAAAAAAAAAAAAAACAGTGCAGCATTCACAGTAGTCATATAAGTACAATTGAAATTCTGAATCCCAGGTAGGCAGATCCTAAAGCAAATACTTTACCATTGGATAAATCCATCAAAGAGTAATTATGCAATGATTTTTAGTAATTTAGAAGTTTTTCATTATGATGCATAATGATCATTTATAAGATTACCTTGTCATTAATTGGAACTCTATGATTTTCTTTCCTAAACAGGCAATTATTGCAATTTTGACTAGTATTCCATCACATTTTAAATCTCCACTTTGCGTTTACTAACCAAACTTCAGAATTTCTTGGTTGCAATTTTTGGAGTTAGCAGTATCTTTCCAGACCCTACATTCAACAAACATTTAAGTTAGGTCTTTTGACACACTTCTGGCCAAAACAATGTAAATTGATAAAAACACTCCAACAAGTATATATTTCACATAAACCCTAGTACTTTGAAAATTTCATTTTATTCCTGCCTGCAATGTGGATTCAAAACCTGGAGAGGACGAAGGACTTTGTTACTTTGAAAATGAATTAATTATATTGCATATAATTCTATGCAACAGAATTATAATGGAAACCTACACCAATAAAGACAAACTTTAACTTTAGTGTATTAGTCCATTTTCATGCTGCTGATAAAGACATACCTGAGACTGGGCAATTTACAAAAGAAAGATGTTTAGTTGGACTTAAAGTTCCACGTGGTTGGGGAAGCCTCACAATCATGGTGGAAGGCAAGGAAGAGCAAGTCATGTCTCACATGGATGGCAGCAGGCAAAGAAAGAACTTGTGCAGGGGAACTCCTCCTTTTAAAACCATCAGATCTCTTGAGACTTACTCATTATCAGGAGAACAGAAGAGGAAAGACTTGCCCCCATGATTCAACTACCTCTCACCAGATCACTCCCACAACACGTGGGAATTCAAGATGAGATTTGTGTGGAGACACAGCCAAACCATATCACTCAGTACCAGTCCTGACCTGCTTACTCATCTCAGAGACTGTTAGTTAAATGAGACACATAAATACCAACATGTTTAAGTCACACTTTTACTTACAACCAGATGAAAATCCAGATAAAACATTTGTTTATGTGAAGAGTATATCACATTAAATTACAAATGTGTTTCTTTTTCTCAAGGAAAACAATCTTAAAAACATATCCAATTATTATATACACAGATGATTTTCTAATTGTCTTTTTCTCTGAGTTCATAATTCTCCAGATGACATTTATGTTTTCTTCAATGTCATCTTAATCTCAATTTAGACATTCTGTAGTCTTTGTGTGTTACACTTAACACATCCCGATACACACAACACAGAAAAAGGGATAACAAAATACTTATGTTATAAATTTCCATTTAAGAAAAAGATAAACAGAAAAGAACAGAGAGTGGGTACCACTCCATGGTATGTAGTATATTGTAGTAGAGTGGAAATAGCAGGGTCTTTCATCTACAAAGTAAAGTGAATGCCGTCATCAGAAATCTGCCTGGCCTTTGTAATTCTCTCTGAGTATTTTTTTTGTCCTTTTCCTCCATGTTTGTGTTCAAAAGGAGCATAGAAGAGGACTTTGCTTTTCAGAGCTCTGTAATTAAGAGTACATCTTTTATTTTCTTCACAGTCACAATAACTGGGTTATATTCAGAGATAGAAAAATTATAGATCCCTGTTTGCAAGCTTTTTTTGTGTCAATAATTTTTAAAAATTCATTACCTCCTGGTAAATTTTATTTCAAATAATTCAGAACTAGTGAATGCAATGACAGCAGTTATCCATTTGTATTTTAAATATAGTCTTTTAAAAAATCCTTCAGCATTATCAACAGACATGCCCATTTTACGATAAGCAGTGAGTAAATCCAGTTTGTTTGCTAGTCCAGTAGAAGAAAAAAATCTCTTAATATTTTAAACTGAGAGCTAGGTTATAGCAGAATGGGCAAAGTACAAAACTAAATTGACAATAAAACAGTCATCACTGTCTTCTGCCCTACTTTAATGCAGTTAATTATCATTTATAGGGACCCAATTTTGAGAGCCAAATTCTACATTATTAATAACTCTGTGCATCATACATAGTATAAACAACAATCAAAGACAGTTTTGTATTAATGAAATGTAGGTCTTTGTAGCAGAATCTGATGAGGAGATCTACTCAGGTGTGACTAGACCCAGAGTTTAAGTACTTTTATTAGAGGTTTAACTCTATTTTATGTTTGCACTTGTCACTTTTGCCTTGAATTTGATTAAAGATTCTGTCAAATTGGACAGAAACATGGCTGCCATCAGCTTTGCATTCGTCTCAATATAGAATTTCAAACCTAAAATAGAATTTATTGTTTGCAATGGCTATCCATTACTTCCGGTAAAGATTTGAATTATCTTTTCTTGTATTGCATATTTACCCCTGTAGAGGGGATTTTGAAGAGCATAATTTATGACATGTCCAAACTACAAGCGTTGGTGTCTCTGTAGGTGATCCTCAGAAAGGATTGGGAACACAGAACTTCTTTAAGTAACCAAAAATGTATCAAGTAATCACTGGAACAAGGAAGACTATCAAGGACTCCAGGCTACGTATCTATCATGTTACTGGCTCGTAATCCTTTGTGTAATCATGAGGAAACTATTATACTGTTATCTAGACAACTATTCCAGTTTTATTGCAGCTACCAACACAGCGTTTGATATAATCTCATTGGAGATTTGTGTAATACATCTAATAAAGCTATGATGATTATCAGCCCACCCCCCGGATTAGTAACAATAATTACTAACAATAATTTAAGCTTAAGGTATGAACTATTAGGTATTAGAATAGAACAAACAGTAAATTTGATTAAGAAGCAAGAAAAAAATGACTAAAGTGAAATATTTACCTTAAAGAATATGAAAGCTAAACATTGCTAATTAAAGATTAGTTCAAATGATACTGAGAAATGCTGTTATACACAAATAACCAAATTACATGAAACTGAAGGGAAAATTTTACAGTATAAATGAAAAAACTCTGGGATAAAATTCAGGGGACATAATTTTTCATTACGGCTTTGCCATTGACATGTTTATCTATCTGATTATGAGCAGATCCCTCTCTCTCCCAATTCATTTACTTTGAAAAATGACAAATTAGCAGTAATAATTTTAAAACTACAAAGAAATTATATATACTGTTCAATTTGGTTCAACAACTAACTTATATACATGTGTACACACACACACATGCATATATATGAATTATCTTTTTTCTTTGGATGTGTGTATATTACCAACATTCTTTTTAATAAGTCATTTGAAAAATGAGTTGTAGACATCCTGACTCTGCACTCTCACCACTTTATTATCTATTTCCTAAGAACAAGGATATTCTTCTACCTACTAATATTGATTCAATTATAATATACCATCCTTAATAAAATGTCCTAAATTTCCAAAAAAAAAATTCTTCATACCATCTTGTCTGTTTTATAATGCATATAAGTCTCTTTATCAACAATTTCCAATACCTTTTGTTTGTTTTGTTTAGTTTCGTTTATGACATTTTGAAGGGTCCAGGAATGATGTCAATTGTTTGCTTGGGATTGTGTTTGAGTTACACCTGTTTTATGAGCACACAAGAGAATTAATATTGTATATCTCTTATGGCACAAAATCAGGGGGCACATAATATCACTTGCTCATAATTTTGAGGAGGCTAAATTTCATTACTTGTTCAAGGTTAGGTAGGCCATATTATTATAAATTTCCCTTGTTCTTTTAAAATTAAGTAGTAATATCAGATGTTGAAAGCTTAGGATCATCCTGTTCCAAAACAGCTTTTTCTCCAAGAGTTTAAGTATCCATTGAGATCATTTTATTAACTATTACACCAGAACTCATGAAACTTTTATTTTAAAAAATCTAACATACCTCCCATAATAATTAACTGGCATTCTTCTATTTAAAAATACCTTTTATTTTCTTATTTTATTTTTCTATCTTTTATTTATTTTATTTTTTTTAAGAGACAGACTGTTGCTCTGTCACCCAGGCTGAAATGCAGTGGCCCAGTCAGCTAACTGGCTGTTCCAATTCCTGGGCTCAAGCAAGCCTGCAGCTTCAGCCTCCCAAGTAGCTGGGAATACATATGTGTGCCACCATCCATGACTAATGTCTAAAAATTTCCGTTGATGGGATCTCACTATGTTGCCTAGGCTGGTCTCAAACTCCTGGCCTCAATGATTCTTCCTCCTCAGTCTCCCTAGTCACTGGGATGACAGGCAGTAGCCACGGTGCCCGGCTAATTTTATTGTTCTTGAGTAGTACTAAGGATTTCTGAAATGTTTTTCAATTTAATATGATATAAAATGTTGATTTAATTTTTTTAGGCTCAGAATTTTCCACTTTTGACCAACTGACTCTTTGGTTTTTCTGAGGTACCATCCTAAGGCTTTGAACACTTCCTTACTTTCTGACATGAGATGTCCCAGTGTCACTTTTCACTTTCACTTTCACTTTCTCTCCAGAGAGCAATAATTGGCCATTTCTCTAAGGTCCCTGGTTGTTTTTGTTGGAGAATGACATTTAGAAATCAGGATTTGTGTAATAGAATACCTAATTATAGGAGGATGTCATTGAATTTAGATCTTGTCAGTGGACAAAGAAATGACATGCGTTTAACAGGTAACATTAGTAAATATTGGTATGTACAAAGTACATCCAATATTTTTGAAGTTTTCTTATATCCAACGCTTAATTTTTGTATTTTTCCCTTAGTAAGCACCCTTGTTCTCTAGTAAAACTATATATTTATTCATTTTATCTGTTTTTCTGTCAGATAATAATAATAACTGCATATTGATAGGACACCAATAACTTACCAACATACACTTTAATATTTTCTTCAGTCATTTTGTCCTTATAACACCTCACACATTAATAATTTTAATAATAGGATAATAATAGTGGCATATTAATTTATCTCACTAAAGGTATAAAGTGTTCAGAATAATACAATCTTCAGTATCCATTGGTTCCAGGACCCCTAAAATCCAGATACTCAAGTCCCTGATATAAAATGGCATAGACTTTGCACATAATCTACCCACTCCCTCCCATACATTTAAAGTTACCTCTACATTATTTATAATATCTAATATAATGTAAATGTGATGTAAGTAGTTTTTATAATGTATTAGCCAGGGAATAATGATAAGAAAAAGGTCTGTGCATGTTCAATAGAGACACAACCATTATAATTAATTAATTAATTATCATTATTGTTATTTTGCATTAGAGTCTTACTCTGTCACCCAGGCTGGAGTGCAGTGACGCCGTCTCGGCTCACTGCAGACTCTGCATCCCAGGTTCAAGCAATTCTTGTGCCTCAGCCTTCCATGTTGCTGACATTACAAGTGCGCACCACCATACCCAACTAATTTTTGTATTTTTAGTGGAGATGGGGTTTCCTCATCTTGGCCAGGCTGGTTTCAAACTCCCGACCTTCAGTGATCTTTCCATGTCGGTCTCCCAAAGTGCTGGGATGGCAGACATGAGCCACCATGCCCGCCCCACAATTATAATTTTTTTTTTCTGAATGTCTTCAATCCTCAGTTAGCTGAATGAACTGAGGAAAATCCCATGGATACAGAAGGTCATTCATACTGTAATTTCCATGGTCATATTATCAATTTAATATTCAATTAGATTAATTTGTCTCTGTGTCTATTTAATTTTAAAGATAGTGTTTGCTTGGCTACATGTGTTTGTTGTGCATCTTTTTAGTTTTGTTTCCAAAAAGCAGTTCTTTCTTATTATTAGTTTGACATTTTTGGTTCTTTGAATGTACAGGTTCCTTTTTTATGTTTTACCTATTATATTTTCTTATGCTTTACAAAATTTTTTAAATCAAAATCATTGTAATTGATATTTCATAAATAGTTCACCAATTTATTAAATCTATACTAAAAAAATGACGTACCTGTATGTCGGTATTTTCAACAGTGATTTAAAAAATCAGCAAATCTCTGTACTTCAGATGAATCCACAACCTGCCCATTCTTCAGAAGGAAAACTCTTATCCCTTTTCTTTGTTTTCCCTACCCCACCAACTTACCCTGTAGTGGCTCTTGAAGTATTTCACCTGGATCTGTCTTCAAGAAACAACTTGCTATATAACTCAGAGTGAACATTTAGCTACACCTTCTGTATATTAGAAGCTTCAGTGTTCTCCTCCCTTGAGCTAAGGTCATGTTCTTCACTGTTTCTATAAAGTCCCGGCTAATGTCTTAGCATAGTAGCATGTTTCTCTCTAAACTAATAACGTGGTAGTAATTTTTGCATATTTGTATTGTTTGCACAAATATATAATTTTACAATTACTGAAGTTTCATCTCTCCTAATTATAGTTTAAAGAACGTAATTCCAGATAAAAGGGGCTATGCAATAATCTAAATGTACTTGTTTAATAATTTAATGGTCTCTTACCATTTCTGCCCCATGTAAGTCATCTCTAGTGGTTGATATTTGCTCCAGAGCTCCCAGAATTGACCAGGAGTTTATTATGTCTGCATTATTGTTTGTAAGCTTTTCCCTTCCAATTCTGCTTCCTCCCTCTTTTAAGTATACAAACGTAACTCTTCAATAAACCTTCTGGACTCCTAAATTTATCTCATAGTCTGTGTCCCAGGAGGCCTAAACACACATACACACACACGTACATACACAAGTGTGTACACTCTCAGCTGTACTTATATGAATTCTAGACAATGTGTATGGTGCATAAGTTTATATGTCATTAGAACTGTTCATTCTTCCTCTAATGTAGTTATATTTTACCTTTTTATTATTATAAATATGCAAATATTGTCATCTAAGCAAACACTAAGCCTAATTTCCTGGGGTTTTTGTATACATGGTTTTGTACTGCCTGGAATCAATATATACATTATACCCTTATATAACTTTCATAATAATTTTTCTACATGGCTAATTCTATCTCACAATCTATAATTTCTATTTATTAACCTGGAACGATCTCTCCTGGTGCTTCTTATTAGCTCAAGACTCTGACCAAATTTAATAAAGTTCATTGAAAGAGCCCTCCTTTAACATTATAAACTTATAGGAAGAAACGTTTTAATTATCACAGGATTTACCAAAATAATGCATCATTTTTTGTTATTTTCTGATTGGAACTACAGTAATCAGCTCACAGAATACAGTGGCCAGTTGCAATTGCAGGCTGCGTTAAGAACAAAGGTTTAATATATTGTGTCCAGTTGCAAAGTACACTAAACTTTCATATGCTTATAATTTATATATGTTGGTTCAGCTGGCTTTAAATTATTGCATAGTCTCTTTTTCTGGAATTTTGCTCAAAATAATTAATAAAAATTAGGAGGGATGAGACTTCAGGATTTATAAAATTGTATATTTATGCAAATAATAAAAATATTCAAAAATTACCACAATCTTATCTGTTTTGAGAGAAACATGCCATACTTTAATTGCCATATATATATGCTTATATACTAAAACATTTTGTAATGCTGAAAGTCAAAGATATATATATATATATGTGCCTATATATGTATATATGTAAATGTATGTATATATATAATGTGTATATACACATATTTATATACACACATATATATCCTTGACTTTGCCCTATTTATATGCTTTTTAAAGATTAAGCTCATAGTATGTGAGTTCTACTTGAAAAATAATGAGTTTAAGAAATTATTTTGCTGGAAAATTACTCATTATGGCTTTGTTCAAAATAGAATTTAAAAATAACAACACAACAAAAGCTTTAGAAGTAGAGGCTTCGTTGAGTAAATTGTGGTACACTTTTGAGAAAATCTGTATACAGAAATTTGAAATTGCGTCATAGTTATATTTTAACATACTCTGTGTCTGTGAACAGTGGGCACGGTATGTCATTCCACTCTGTTTCTCTCACACATATGCACATGCAAACACACACACACTCATAAGACACAAAGTGATTAGAGAAATAAATATGGTATGTTAGTTATTCATATAAAAATTGTAATAGTTTTTATTGATGCAAACTGAAATAATGTGTGATATTTCATACATGTTCGTAAGAATTCCTTTATAAATTTTTTTTGTTTTTGTTTAAAAATATTTAACACACACACAAGATAATGTAATAAATATCCGTCTGAAGAATTAATTCATTGTATTGAGGTAGGAGGAGGTCGGATTCGATTCCAGAGGCGGGGCTCAGGTTCCAGGTCAGACTGAAGACTGGTTAAAACATGGCCAGGCAGAAGCAGCTTTTCAGTCAGACACATTCACCAGTATGCCATGTCAGTTTACCATTTCAATGACAACACGTGTGCGTTACCCACCTCTTTCTGTGGCAGTGACCGATGACCACGCCTTCCCAGAGATTTCTCATAAATGGCCCTTTAATCTGCATGTTACTAAACATGAGTATGAATGTGACTGCAGTTGTCTAAAGCTGCTACTGTCTGCCTACGAGGTGGCCGCCTCTGCAGCAGCCCCTTCACTAACGCTGTTCTCTACCTTTGGCTTGCCCTTGAATTCTTTTCCTGGGCAAAGCCAAGAACTCTTGTAGGCTGAGCCCCACTTTGGTGCTTACCTGCCCTGCATCAGTATCATTTAGCTTCCAATATTAATTATAAGAATAGAAATATCAGTCTGTTAAAATATAGATACATAGCTCCTTGGAAGAGCAAACAGACCCCAAATATTCTATGGTAACTGGAGGATGAAGGGGCTACTTTGAAGTTTCTGGAACCAAAAGCTCACAGAAGTCACTGGAAGTTCATTTCTCATGAGTTAAAAACTAAAACTTCTTTAATAAAAAAAAGCACGCTCAAAAAGATCCTGCTGCCTTTGTGAGTACATGCTAAAACTTCTACCACCAATACTAGGGATGTGGCTGCCATGAAGCTATTGCCTGGGATGTGGTAAGAACTGAGTCGATCTTCCTTCTGGGTCATAAAGTGACTGCAACCTCTCTATGAAGGAGCAACTTGAGTCTGCACTCCACTACCTGATTTTCAACTAGGAGACCAGTGCCAGGCACACATCACTCAACTTGAGGATTTCTCTCTGTTTGAAGCATTTTTGAGTTGGAGAAAGATTTTCTCAAGATTTCTTGAAGATTTCTCTTCACTTGAAGAGCAGAAGGAAATACATAACATCATGAAGCTCTCAAACAGATAAATTTGCAAATTTCAATTTCACAGTTGATGAGAAAAACTGAGCCATGAAAATACAAGATTTATAGGAAATACAAAGAAAGGGTACAGGTGCAGTGATACAGTCTCTTTTCTAGGGAGAGAGAAAGGGGCCTACAAATGGATTTCTATGATACTCATGACATTCCAATTTTTAGCTCTCTCTGTCTTATTTTTTGTATGTGATCCCAGGATACAACAATCCTGCATGTTAACATTAAATTTCTCCTCCTTCTTAACCAGATTCAATCTGTTACTTCTAATCAAAACAGTCATAACAAAACCTAAAGGAAATAAAAATATTAAAATAATTAACAGTAAAATATAACAAAAACAATATGTGGACATATTTCCAATAAAACATTCAACTCAATGATTTATTTGGCTTGCACTTTAAATATAATTTCACATGTGACTTATTTTCTCCAAAACTTAAAAGGCAAAAATGTATAAAAGCAACACATAATAATGAATCTGTTAAATTAGTTATAAAACAGAAGCTATAAAATAATTCTGGACCAAAAGTAACTCAAATTTATAATATAATATTGCAAAAATTTCTGTTACTGATTATTTATAAAAGGTATTCTACAGGATAAAATAAATAATGAAATGATATTTTGTTTAAATTTGAGGAGGCAAGAAATGTGGATCATGATACTGTATACACTACAGAAATTGTGCATTCTACAATAAAATTAGGCAATAATTTCTACTTCAAAATTATTATCAATTTATCAAGATCTGTGAGAATTACAAACATGTGCATAGCAAGCCATCCTGGATTTAATTAAATATGTTTCATACATTATGCATTTAGGAATGCATACATTTAAGAAAACCACATACACAAAAAATGTTTCCTATAATAAAAAGCAGTCAAATGTAGTACAGTAACATTTTCTTCCTGATGTGTTTTGATACAAAATAAGAGGCACCAGTAGCAGTAACCCAAACTATGAATAATGTGTACATTAATGAGTTGGTATATTTGTAAATAAGCTCATGCATATGTCAGGAGACATCTCTGCAAAATATCATGTCTGGAATAGCTTTGCATAATATTAAATATCTTTAATTTAGAAAAATTATGAGTAATATTTCACACAAATGTGGTTTTCTCTTGAAATTAAAATATTTATTTTTCTCGGAAGTGATAAACATGTCAACATATGTATATGCATTACATTATAATTATTTGATTTGCACAATTAAAATGTAAAAAAAAATTAGTAACTGAGAAAAGTGTTCCCTAAAAATTATATAAAGTATAAATAACATATCATTGGCATCTGTATAATAAGAAAATGAAACTCTTTCATCTGAATCTCCACAGAACAGACATTTTCTGCACTAATAGAGGAAAGAAATCTTATGATCTATTTGTATGCACTTCTGCAGAAGATTTAATGTCAAATTCCCTAAACAGTGAGTACTCCAGGCATTTTGGAGAGACTCTCATTCTATAGTCATCTTCTGTCAGATCGTTTCTTACATAATTTTACTTGCTCTATGTTATCTCTACAAATGAAGAAAAAGCAAGTAGCAACAAGTATTGCACTTCTGTCTGTGGGGTGGCAAATACAATAGTAACAAAATAAATTGACTTCACTGTGCGATCTTTTCATGTACTGCTTAACGGTAGGTGGCCCTCCTCTGATCATCGGTTGAATGCCTTTAGGAACAGTTTGTGGCAGTTTGGAAGACAGACTCCTAGGAATTCTACAATTGGAGCAGAATACAGGAGTTCTAAGTTTGTTACCCTGAGGAAAGCTTGAGAGGACTGGAGTAGTCAGGGTCTATTTATTACACTGAAAAAAAAATTTGAGACATAACATAAAGTGATCATTTCTTAATACATTGTACCCTCAAGTACACCGTATCATTGTATGTATATAAACTTAGTCATTTTTTATGATCTTCACTTTACAATTTATTTATTTTTTATAAGGCTGTAAACAAGTTTAGTCATGCTTTTCTACATACCCTTTAGGTACTTTTGAATAGTATACAATTTTTTTCTTAATTTTACTTGAGATCTTTTTTCTCCATAATCCTTAACCATATTTGCAACTCACAAATTTCAGAAAATTAATCAGGAATGTACAAAAAATAGCATAAAGGATTACTATTTTCATTCCTAGCATCTTTAAAATGGCAAAATTATAGAAATATAAAACAAATAAGTGGTTGGCAGGGTTTAAGAAGATAGAGGTGAGGGAGGAAATCTGGGAATTATGAAAGACAATTTTCAATACTCCTATTCATCACAATACTGGAAGTCATAGCCAGAGCAATCAGGCAAGAGAAAGAAATAAAAGGCATTCAAATTGAAAAAGAGAAAGTCAAATTATCTCAGTTTGCTGATGATACAATTTTATACCTAGAAAACCCCAATGACTCTTCCCTAAAACTCTTGGATTTGATAAAAACACTCAGTAATGTTTCATAATACAAAATAAACATACAAAATAATCAGAGACATGTGTATATCCCAAGCCGAGAACCACATCAAGAAAGCAATCTTATTTATAATAATTAAAAATAAAAAAATAAAATAAGATACTAAGAGTATATTTAAGCAAGGAGGTGAAAGATCTCTATAGGAAAGCTACAACACATCGTTGAAAGAAGTCATAGGTGACAAATAGAAAAAAAAAAAAACAAGTTCATGAATTGAAGGAATTAACATTGTTAAAATGACCATACTGCCCAAAGCAATCTCTGTAGATTCAATCAAATCTCTATCTAAATATGTCATAATTCACAGAATTAAAAAAAAAATTCTAAAGTTCACATGGAACCGACAAAGAGCAACAATAGTCAATGCCATTCTAAGCAACAAGAAAAAATCCTGAAAGCATCACATTACCTCACCTCAAATTATACTATAAGGGTATATTAACCAAAACAGGATGGTACTGGTATACAAATAGATATCAGTACTATGCAGTTCCATTCTCATCAATAGAACCGAATAGGGGACCCAGAAATAGAGCCACAGATCTACAGACAACTGATTTTTGAGAAAGTCAACAAAAGCATACATTGGGGAAAGAACAACTTTTTCAAAAAAATGGTGCTGAGAAAATTAGATTGTCATATGCAGAAAAATGAAGCTGGACTCTTATGATTCATCACATGCAAACATCAACTCAAGATGGATCAAAGACTTAAATGTAAGACCTAAAACTATAAAAGTTCTAGAAGAAACCTAGAAAAACTTTTCTGAACTTTGATCTTCTTACAGTCTGCTGCTCAGTCCCCAGTTTATGTAGGTTTGTGTTCTTGTCTCATGAGCAAGAAGAATAAGGCATACAGACACCAGAGAGCAAAGCAAAAGGAAAGCTCTAAGCAAAGAGAGGGGGCCTGATAGCAGGTTTCCAGAAGTGGTACAGAGTTCTAGATCTTTATGTGACAGAAGCCAAAAAGTTTTTTGTGTGTTTTGCCCAAATAAGAGAGAGAAAGTTCCCTCCTAGGGGTGCTGCATTTGCATATGCCTAGGTTTGGCCAGAGTGACTCCATCTTGTTTATTACCCATGAGCGCTAAGCAAAATCCATGGTGGGGGGGTCACTGAGGAAAGGAGAAAAACACAATGCTCTTGTCATGTTAACAACATTTTAATGAGCTGAAATTTAGTTAAGGACATTTAGGTTGATTTATTGCGCCTCTACCTAAGTGGGGACAGTCCCTTCTGAGCAGCATCCTAACACAAGGAAACTGTCTTAAGCATATTATTTCCCATTAGCTGCAGAAACAACGGAGGTGCTCTCCTGTGGTTTCTCCTTTGCCCTTTTCTGTCCTTCTCCTGAGACGCCCCCCCTTCTCTGTCTGAGACCCTAACTGCCTCCACTTTCAGTCAAGGCAAATAATTCATGAATAAGACATCCAAAGCACAAGCGGCAAAAACAAAAATAGACAAATGGGACTTAAAATATAAATATTCTGCACAGAAATAAAATATAATCAACAGAATAAACAGAAAACCTTCAGAATGATAGAAAATGTATGCAAACTATGAATCTGATAGGGGACTGATATTCAGAATTTACAAGAAACTCAGACAAGTCACCAACAACAATATACACAAAAAACTCCACTAAAAAGTAGGCAGAAGACCTGAAAAGATATTTTTAAAAAGTAGACATACACATGATCAAGAAGGATATAAAAAACACTTGACATCCTAATAAGAAGAGAAATACAAGTCAAAACCACAATGAGATACCATCTTACACCAGTCAATGGCTATTACTAAGCAACAAAATTCACTATTGCAAAGATAAGAACCAGCCTAAGTGCCCATCAGTCGATGAGTGGCTAAAAATGTGGTACATATACATCATGGAATACTACTCTGCCATAAAAATAATTAAATAATGTCTTTTGCAGCAACCCGGATGGAGCTGGAGGCTATTATTCTAAGTGAACTCAGGAATAGAAAACAAAGTACCTATGTTCTCACTTATTAGTGATAACTAAGCTCTGGGTACACAAAGGTGTGCAAAGTGATACAATGAACTTTGGAGACTCAGAACAGGAAGGATAGAAGGTGGGTGAGGAATAACAAACTACAAATTGTATACAATGTGTATACCACTTAGGTGATGGATAAACTAACATCTCAGACCTTAGACTTCACCACTTTACAATTAATTCCTGTAATCAAAAAACACTTGTACCCCAAAAGCTATTGAAATAAAAAAAGAAAGAAAAAAAAAAAAGAAAAGATAAAAAACAACATGCCAGGATGCAGAGAAAAGGGAATGCTTATGCACTTTGGATGGGAATGTAATTTAAAACAACGTCTATTGAAAACAGCTTGTGGAACCTACCCAAGTAACTCAAAATAGAATTACCTTTCCATTCAGCAGTTCCACTACTGGGTATGTAGCCAATGGAAAAGAAATTATTATATTAAAAAGATAGCTACACTCATGTTTATCACAGTACTATCTACAATATCAAAGTAATGGAGTCAATCTAAGTGTCCCTCAACAGATGATTGAATTAACAAAATGTGGTATATATGTACCATTTAATACTGCACAGCCATAAAAAGGGATAGAAGCATGTATTTTGCAGCAACATGGATGGAACTGGAGGCTATTATCTTAACTGAAACAACTCAAGCAGAAAGTCAAATACAAAATGTTCTTACATATATATGAGAGCTAAATGTGTACATGTGGACATATATGAAATGATAGGCATTGAAGGCTCAGAAGGGTGGGGGATGACTAATGATAAATTACTGTGTGCAATGTATACTAATCAAGTGATGGTTAAACTAAAAGCACAGATTTTGCCTCTATGCAATATATCCAGGTAATATAATTGCACTTATAACTACACTTTATACAAATCATAAATAAAAAAGCAATATGAGGGATCCTCGTGGTTGTCTGGTTTATGATCTTCTACTAAAGTGTCTCAAAAAGGTATTAATGAGGAAACCTGAGTAAATAAATATAGGATCTCTTTTTGTTATTTCTTACAACTATTTATGAATATACATTATCTAAAAATAAAACTAAAATACATCAGGGGGTCAAATTAAAAAGGACTGAACTTACATTTTAGATTTTTAAAAAGCAAATACTAGTTCCTAGCAATTATAAGTCCATGTATTATCTCTATATCCTATTAAATATTATATAACTTTCATGAGGTAATACTGAAATTGCTCCAATTTATATGATCATGGAGTTTGTATCAATGATAATCTTCTCTACCTATCTATTCTAAATATGTCATGCAACTTCAGAAATGATGGGATAAAGTACTTGGAAAAAATATAAAACAGAATATGAGTGAATATCCATAAGATGCAATATATTACATTGTTTTACAAATTCATATCCTTTCTTTTAATAGTGAAAATCAAAGGAATTAGATGGCCACATCAATAGTAGAATTAAGAATAAAATTCCAGATATCAAGCTGTCTCTAGATATAACAAATATATTATGAAACACAGTATTTAATAAAAACACCCCCAGATGAGATCTAAAATAATTTGAGTTTTTGGCAAACTGTAGAAAACTAGAACAAAGCAACATTCATTACTTTAAATTTTAATCTTTAATTTGTAAATACAATCAGTTCAAAATATGCATCTTTGTACAATTTTGATGATTCAAAATTACAGTGAACTTCTTTAGTTACTATTAAAAACTCTCAAGTGTACTCTCTATAAGTCATTTATAACACATCTTAAAAGCAAAATCCACAATATTAATTTAAAAATAAAGCCAGTCTTTTGAACAGTCATTCAAAATTGTCATAGAGATTGTTTCATTTTGAAATTGAGTGAATATTCTCTCACAATGAGCCATTTTTATTGATAAGAGGATGACTCAGTATTAACAGGATGACTGTGCTTTAAAATTATGCCTAGAACATTTATAATCTACATACTCAAAAGTTTAAATCCCCAGTTTATAAAATAAGAATTTGCTTCCAATAGAAAATAAAATATTATCTACACAATGAAGATATAAATCAAGATAATCTCCAAATTCTCCTCTAGCATAGATACTTTATTACTCTATTCAGAACTACAGAATATATCTTAAATATATCTTAAACTATGGAATAGATTTTAAGCATTGATTAATTGGCAAAGCAAAGATTTGAAACACTAAGAAGACACTAATGACATGTAATTCTTAAGAGTACTATATAACTAAACAAAATTGCATAAATATTTCACTGAATAATATCCATTTAAAGTTTATTACATGTAAATCTAATACAATTTAAATATTAATATTTATATAATTATAGTTTCTTACATACAAAACAGATATAATAATTATGGCAGTGTTAATATTTAATTTCAAACAAATGTAGTTTGAAAAGAATGAATCAATTTAAGATAATTTATATATTTTTTAAATTGTACTTTAGATTCTGGGGTACATGTGCAGATCATGCAGAATTGCTGCATAAGTACATACATGGCAAGGTGGTTTGCTGCCTCCATCCCCCCGTTACCTATATCTGGTATTTCTCCCCATGTTATGCCCCCAACCTCCTCACCCCCCTGTCCCTCCCTAGTCCCCCCCAACAGACCCCAGTATGTGATGCTCCCCTCCCTGTGTCCACGTGTTCTCATTGTTCAACACCCACCTATGAGTGAGAACATGCGGTATTTGATTTTCTGTTCTTTTGTCAGTTTGCTGAGAATGATGGTTTCCAGATTCATCCATGTCCCTACGAAGGACAGGAACTCATTGTTTTTTATGGCCGCATAGTATTCTATGCCACTGTGTTAAATATTTGTAATTTAGTATTAATATTATCTGACTGCTGATACCACACACAGGAATAATGAGGGAAATAGATACATTCACAAACAATAGCTATTATGAAATCACATGTGTTAGGATAGTAGGATAATATAATAAAAAATAAATCTGAATCTACTTCTGAGAGTCAGAGAAAATATAGGAAAATACATTTGAAGGTGTTTACAAAAGAAGAGTAGATTGCTATTAGCAGAAAACCGGAAGACAGTCCAGATCATGGAAACATTTAAGCAGACACATTTAGTGTGAAGGTGCATTTCATGTGTAAGAAGTAATCTAAGTTCTTCAGAGGACTAGATTATATGTTCCATGTCTTAAGTGAAAGAACGAAGGTAGTTGTCTAGATCTCTGTATTCTACAGATGTCGAAAATGGGCTGCAACATAACAAAGTGTTGGAAATAATCAATTATGGCTGGGGAAGAACATTTATATTTATTTTTTTGAAACTTTAAGTATTGCTAATGAGAAATTTATGATTTTATAGCTGCACACTCTGGCCACATGTCAAATTTTCTTGCACCACATACAGTATTTGAGAGGAGACAGAATATTCCACTATATCCAGAGGGTAGAAAATTGACCTTTCCCTTATTTGTTAATGTCCCACACATTTCCTTGGTTAACCTATGCTGATTAAGTGAATTCATACTTAAATAACTAATTTTTAGTGAAATTAAATCTCACTACAGTGAGAAAAGGTCAAATATTAATCTAAATGAATTATAGAAATCACAGATAATTGATTATGGACTAGTGTGCTTGATATAACTGACATATTAAGTCTTTCCATATTAATACATAGATGTAATGATTTTCAATTAAATGGATTGCGATTGAAATGTTTTGCCATTCTAAAATGCGTATAAGGAGATGAGAGACTAAAAATGGCCAAAATGATAATTTAAGAAAACAAAGTTAGGGTTGGTGGAAGGGACTTACCTTATCAAATCTGAAAAATTTAGTAAAAATTATAGTACATAATTAAGAGAGTTTTGTATTTGCACAAAAAAGAAAAGTTAACAGAACAGAAAATAGAGCCTAAGAACCGTGTCTACTCTGATGTGTAAACTTGTTTTATGACACAGATGACATGTCAGATAAAAGTGGAAAAAGCAGATGAAATTTCACTAGATTTTCTGGAGCAAGTGGCTTTCTATATAAAGAAAAAAGGAACTATGATAATTCATAACATATTAAAAATCTGAGGAGAGAATACGATTTCAGGGTCAGAGAGCAGAAACATATTTACATCATAAATATAAAGGACACTATAAGTAATAATTCATCACGGTCAAAGACACAAGCATGACAGCTACATACTGGGAGAAACCATCTGGAACACTAACAACCAACAGAGAGTTAAAGGTAAAGAATATGTGGAATTCCTCCAAAGTAATAGCAAAATACAAATAACCCACTAGAAAATAAGAGAAAGGGAACAAGAATTTTGTTCTTTTTTGTTGTTGTAGAGACTGAGTCTCACTGTCTCACCAGGCTGGAGTGCAGTGGTGCAATCTCGGCTCACCACAACCTCTGCCTCACAGGTTCAGGTGATTCTGCTGCCTCAGCTTCCTGAGTAGCTGGGACTACAGGTGCACACCACCACACCCAGCTATTTTTTGTATTTTTATTAAAGACAGGGTTTCACCATGCTGGCCAGGATAGTCTTGATCTCTTGACATCATGATCTGTCCACCTTGACCTCCCAAAGTGCTGGGATTACAGGTATGAGCCACCCCCCCGGCCAAGAACAGAAATTATTAAAACATGAAACAAAATGAGCATTGACTCAGGAAAACATTTCATTACTCATTAATTATTTAGAAAATGCAGAGGAAAAAAAAACCATTATGATGTGTTACTTTCTCACAAAAACATCCAAGTCTGGCAACTAAGTGGAGCAAAGCTAACCGTCATTTTCTGCTGGTGGTGATATAAACATGTGGAAGCCATCCAGAATTATTGAATAATTATTAACACATTTGTATCCATGAGTAAGTCTTTTGTTCCACAGTCTAATAGGGTGGTAAGTTGTTGGCTTCTATTCTATTAGGGCATTGCCCTTGACCATACTGTGGCTAAATAGTTAGAATATCATTCCTTTTAAAACTTTTCAACACAATTTGTCCATTCCCAGTTGAATAACTGAGAAAGTCTTGCACTTGTCTCAAGTAGACATTTCCAAATTATTTATAACAGAATCTTTTTATTTATAAAGCAAGCATTGGAATCAAAAGGATTGTCTAAGAGAATATGAAATTAAGTTGTTGTGTTGAAGGACTTTTCCTCAGTTTAGCAAAAGATGAGGTTTTTGTCTGTCCCAGGGTCACAGAAATTGGGGCTCACAGAGAGTTTGAAGGGTAAGACAGGGTTTTATTGGGTGAAAAGGGAAAAAACGGGAAACAGGGATCCTCTGCAAGGCCAGTCCCTGCTAGAATGCTTAATGCCCACAGCTTGAATTCCAGGTTTCACACAGGAAGAGGAGGGGGCAGGCTCTTTCCTACTGCAAAGTGTACAAACTTCCTGAGGCTGGACCACAGTGTGCATTCCCAGCACACAGGCTGGTTGAGTTTTCTGGGGACCCCCTCCCACCTGGCTGTCCCATTTACCCCTCTAAAGATGTACATCCAACTGCCGTTAGAATAAGGATAAGAACAAGACTGATCTTAGCTGCTCCCCATTGACACTGGGCGCTGTTTTGGGGAAACCACAGTCAGAGCTCCCTCAGAGACCTATTTAAGGGTTTCCAACAGAAGGGGCCCTTGTCAGAGGCTCTGGTTGCATGACCGTTAAAAGTTTGATGGCCTGAAGGCAGGAACAATCAAACCAGGTTATTAGAAAACATATATAGAAACAAAACAAGGGGACAGTTGGGACCGCTCAAACACCCTGAGGCCTTTTAGAAGTTTGCACCGGGAGAGGGAGGCCAAAAGCCTGACTGGTAAATAAACTTTACTCTTTTGCTGGCATGTTGGGCTTCTGGGTTCCCTTCCACTGAGCCCAAACCTAAGCCAACCAGTTTAAAGTCTGGGAAATTAACTCCTGAGGAGAGTATCCCATAGCACAGAGACACAATTACCTATCTGTGAAGAGAGAAGTGGGGAGGAGAAAGGAAAAAAGACAGCATTTCCATCCAGGGGTTCAGGATGCATTTGAAAGAGGAATAGACTGAAAATAAGTACCCATCTAGAAAGAGGGGGCAGGCTTCCCTGGTTCTCTTTTACTCTCAGCAGATACCCAAGGTACGTGAGGGAGAAAGGGAAGGGTGTCCTCTTTCCTATTCCATCTTGGGATCCCCACATTCCAGCGACCTTGGCAGTTGCCACCTTGGGTGTAAAAGCGACTTGCACCCATGAAACGGGGGTTTTAGGGGTGGGATTCATTGCTCTTACCCACATAAAATGTATCTCCCCTGCTATCAGTAGCCTTGGACTTCCCTAGACCTCATTTATGCCACGGATATTAATGGGGATTTTATCTATGAAACAGGAAGCTTGGGGTTGGCTTAATGGCAAGAATCAGCCATGCTCACCCGTGCTGTGCCTTTTAATCTATGTTGTCATCGGCCTCTGGATCCTTTAGATCCAGTTTTCTTTCCTAGGGCTTTGAACCCAAGTTTAGAATTGAATCTGGGGACAAAAATGTGTCTGTCGGGGGAATTGCATGGATTCCTTATCACAAGCCAAATGCTAAGGTGCAGTTGTAGAACTGAGTCCTCCTCCAACAAGGGAGAGGAAAGGATGTCTTCTGACATACCCAGATAACTGGTGACTATAGTTATGCTTGCTAGGATTTGGGTTCCTGGTGCTTGGCTTTAGTTAGTTCCCTTGGTTTTATTTTCCCAAAAGGAAACCTCTGTGTGATGAGCATTCTGTTTATGCCCATCACCTGGCAGGATTTGAGGGGTAGTTGCTCAGAACTAGAATATTGATCAGGATTTCTTCATTACTCATCCCTGGTGTTCTTTCTGAACTGGAGCTGGAGGTTGCTGGTTGGTTCACAGGAACAAGCAGGGTTAGTCTAAAATGTAGGTTAAAACTTAAAAACAACTAGTGAGTTTCGAACGTAATGATGAATGTAGGATAAGTTTTGGAACATAATTTCTCTCTCTCTGGGACTCACTTTTGTTTGAAAACAAATCATGGTAGGACCAGGTTGTTTGCAAAAACATACTTTAGTCTTATGTTTGGCCTAATTATTTGCATGAAGTGCAGCAAGAATAATTATTTCTACAAAGACCTTTTGAATTTGCTTTAATGGAACTCTGTTCCCCAAGGAATCTCAGATAAGACCATTTAAAGCCAAGCCCAGCCATGAGTTTATCCTAAAATACCTGTGAGTTGGGTAATTCTCTCCTCTTCAGGTATCAAGATAAATTTGGAGCTCTGGGACCTCTTAGAAAGTGACATTCTTTACTGACTATGGGTCAGGAATTCTGTCCAGGGACTGTGAAGGCAAAGGTATAAAGCCAGTTTCTTCCACGGGGTTTTTATCAGCTCTGCAAGTCAAGACTGACTCCTTAAAGGGTAGCATACACTTCCAGTCAAAGCCTTGGTAAAATAACCACTTTCTCCAGTTACGTACTGTTGAAGAAGAAAAATGGATTCTTATTACACCGATGCAAACAACAGTATTGCCATAAGAATACTCATAGAGTTTCCAAATTCTAAAGAAACCAGGCAGAGAGAAATAAACATGCTCCAAATTTTGTTTACAGGAGAATACCTTACTCAATTATTAAAGGCTGTAAATAGTTAAAAATAAGTTTTCTTGACTCTGAAAAACAAATCAAGGCTCAGCAATATTCCAAGGAAAAATAAAAAAAAAATTCTTCAGCTTTCTGAGTTCAGCTCATCTATCTAGCTGTTGTGTTGCTTGACAGTCGTGAACATTTCAGCTCTTTATGAGTCCTCTAAATTTTTCTTTATTCCAATGTTATAGTCTCTAAAGTTTTCAGAAGCCTAAATTCAAGAGCACCAGTTAAAGTTCTATAGCTCATTAAAAACCATATTTGAAAAGAATTCAAACAAGATAGTTTTTCGTGATTAGCAAAATATCCAGAATGGTTATAGTTAGAAACACAATTGACATAGAAGTTTTGTTATCTCTGTGGTTTACAATGTCTTAACATAAAAACCTTAATTATGATTGATAGCATACACTCAAACATTAGAATTTAGAAATCCCACACAATTTTGGAAAATATATGTGCATTATTTACCAAGATATAACCTTAAGAAGATTGAGCATCATTTTGGCAATCTCATGTACCTAAAAATGTCAGTTAATCCAGTTTACCTCTCTTTTCTGGACACTATGGGGGCCCTCTGAAGTATTCCAAAAAACAGGTGCCAGGGATGACAATTTTGAAACTCATGTTTGATTTTCAGAAGGCTGTTAAATTTTAGGTTTAAAATACTTGATATTATGAAATAGAATTGCAAATTACCATAAGTTATTTATTTTGCCAAAATGATTACTCAGAAATCTTAAAGAAGCAAAAACCTTTCATAACCCACTACAAATTTTGCCAAAGACTAGATTAGTACCTTAGGAAAACCTTGTTATGCTTTTATTTCAATAGTCAATTTACCAAAACACCACATAATACCCTTTTTTGAATTTAGTCAATATGTTCACACAGAGAACCTCTTCTGCAAGATTAATTTCCATAATTGTTCCACCACTGCTTTGAACCTTCAGCTTTTTCCTAATTAATTCAAAACAATCCTTTAACCGTAGGCCAAAGTTTACATTTCCATGCCTTCTTATAACTTTTTACCAAAAAAAAAAATTACTGTTTTTACACATCTGGCATATAAATCAATTTCTAGTAGTTTCAGTTAACTTCTAACAATTTTTAACTTTAAGGTAAAACTTGGTACATTGCTTTGTGTGCTAACTGCAGCCAAGGTTTACCTTCTTAAAGTTATGTCCCCAGGTCTCAAAATCCCAAAAGCATTTTATGACATCAAAACACTTAGCAAACCTTCCATCTCACCTGCATTTTACCAGTAGTCTTTAGGGCTGTTTTTATTTCTCAAAGATTAAAGTCACATGAGCTGAAAGGTACCAGAGCTCTTAACTTTCCTTAAAAAATATTAGAGCCATGCACTTGTCTTTCTTCAGGCCAAATTAATTAGAGCTCTTTTACAGGCATCACACACAGAAAGGCAGAAAATAATTCAATCACTGGGTGGGGCCCTTTAAGAGACAGGGCTAGGAAAACATGCAGATATCCTACTAGAGAGGGCTCATCCCCTAAGGCCGAATTGCTAACCAAAGCCTTGCCAAGTGGTTGTCAACCATACCCTCAGGTTGTAAAACAAGATGGAGGCTTGATTTTTCAACCAAAATTTTGCTGAAAATATAAATAGTGATAGTTGTAGGACCTGGCCTAATAAAAACGTCCTCTAGAAAAAGAAAATAAAAATAAAAAATGCTGATGGGTTGGAGAAGGGGAAAGAAAAAACATTTAAAATGCCGGGGAAAGAATCTCTTATTCTTATCCAAGTGGCTCCTCTACCAGGGGAAAAGCTTCATTACTCTTTGAAAAAGCTGAACCCCTTGGCCTGGCCAGGGAAAAGGAAGGCTGTGAAGGCTTGCAGCTGGGATCCAGACAGCTGGCTATGCATGACCCTTGGGTCATGCGTCCCAACCCTGCCTCAGAGAGGAGGAGCAGCAAGGAACCCCACTAGTTGGTCTTTCCCCCCAAAACAAAAGTGCTTTTCCCCCAACCCCTGAGAGTGATGGGGTTGGGAGGCATGTTTTCTTTACCCTAAGAAATGCCAGGATGAAAGGCTTGGAAGTCACAGTGATAGGTTTTGAGTCCGCATTTCACTCATTGCTTCTCAAGTCCCCACAATGCATGCCAAAAATGTTGCAGGACTTTTCCTCAGTTCAGCTAAAGATGAGGTTCCAGTCTGTCCCATGGTCATGAAAATTTAAGCTCACAGACTGTATGAAGGGTGAGTAAGACAAGGTTTTATTGTATGGAAAGGGAACAAATAAAGGGGAACAGGGCTGGGCAGAGTGGCTCACGCCTGTAATCCTAGCACTGTGGAAGGCTGAGACAAGTGAATCACCTGAGGTCAGGAGTTCAAGACCAGCCTGGCCAACATGATGAAAGCCTGTCTCTAATAAAAGTACAAAAAAATTAGCTGGGTGTGGTGGCAGGTGCCTGTAATCCAAGGTATTTGGTAGGCTGAGGCAGGAGAATCACTTGAACCTGGGAAGTGGAGGTTGTGGTAAGCCAAGATTGTGCCATAGAACTCCAGCCTGGGCAACAAGAGTGAAACTCCATCTCAAAAAGAAGAAAAGAAAAGTGGATGGGAAACAGGAATCCTCCACAAGACGAAAGTCCATTGGCTGGAGCTGGGCCTTACAATCTAAACTAACTCAGAACATTTCCTGAAAGGTTGAAGGCAAGAGAGAAGAAAGGAAAAGAGGAAGCCACTTGTGAAAGACTTAAAGAAGCAATAACATTTCCAAATAAGTGTGGGGATCGCTCCCATTCACGGTGCTTAACTGTACCATGGCCATTTTGAGCTTGAGCCCATACACGTTTCACCTCTCACCTGGAGGCTGTTGAGCTGAGGGAAGGGATGAAGTGTTGATGCATAACTTCTGCAAAGTATTTTGGCTACTGACAC